>JAWNNQ010000419.1:0-78597 GCA_035044765.1 Leucophenga montana
ATTAGTATAGATTTTAGTTAAGCTTTGTATTTGTTTTTCGGAATTGTAGTTTGAAGTAACAAAGCAAGTTCTCTACTGACCAAAATATAATATAAATTTTTATTGATTTGTATTTTCTAGTTTTTTTTTTAAATTACTCTTATTATGCTCAGCAGTATTAGGATTTTACACGCTTGGAAATACAGACTGAATGATTTTCTTATTGTCTTCTGACCACGGGTACCTATCTTATTTGTTGTAGCATACCTTACTTTGTTTTCTATTATCATTGGAATTTACACTGAGCAGTCTAAATTCGCCAGGTTAACCAATGATTTTTTACTATTTTTTTGTTATATCTCTTGGAAATATTGATAATCATAGTTGATGCTTGGCCACTAATATCTCACTTAAAAATTTACATTTCTTTTGTTTTAAATCTAGATTTTGTTTCATTCTTTTCACACACGTGTATATAGCAAATTTACTCATCTGCAAGACGACTCGAACACCTGAAATTAGGAATCAGAGCGATTACTATATTTGTCGATTATTACAATTGTTTAATTTTTTTGTTTATTTTTGGATTATTTTTTTTTTGGCTTTATTTATTTTTATTTTTTGCTTTATTTATTAATTATAGTGCAGTGCTTTTTTTATTCATTTTTCTGTTTGATGCAAGCTGCTTGCACTTTCGATTTATTTTAGCTACTTTGAACTGATTTTTGAGTTTAATTTTTAATTTTAGAAAGAGGTGATGAGGAATCCTCAGTTTGTCAAGTTGTTTGCATTGCACAGACAATTTCACAAGCGAGTTCGAGTTATAACACCTGCCTTCAAGCCAAGACGAATTTGGAAAGGGCAAATTCTTCATTGTCATTAAACAATGCTACGCTAGATCCTACCGTTCGTGAATCGACAATTAATACAACCGAAATAAGAATAATACAACCGAATAAGAAATATGTTAGAAGAATCCATTGCGAGTATGTAAAATCGATTGCTAACATTACTTACTGAGCAAATGGGTCGTATGATAGAAAGTAATGTTGAAGCTAGCTTCAGAAGATTAACATCAGATCGGCCACAATCTCAGGACAGACAAACTATGCAGGTTCAGACTTTAGAAACTGTAGAGCAGCAAACTCTGGACCAGTTGTTACGATTGGATCACAACAGTGTCAGACAACACTCTGTTTTTCTTCCTTCAATTCAGACCAGAAATTCTGAGGGCAATAGAAGTCCACCACAAGCTTCTTAGCTTAGTCACCGTCCAGACAAAGTGGGTCATATAATCCACAACTGGAAGCTTTGTTTTACAGGAAGCAGAGATAGCCTGACGGTCGATAATTTTATTTATAGAGTGGAAGCACTAACGAACCAAACTTTAGGTGGTGACCTTATTCTGTTGTGCAAAAATGCCAGTACTCTGTTTGTAGGTAAAGCGGCAGATTGATTTTGGCGTTATCACAAAACAGTGCGGCAAGTGAACTGAAGTGAATTGTGTTTCGGCCTTAGAAATCAATTTAGAGATTCACGAACAGACGTTGTCCTTACTAAATTCGTGATCGAAAGCAGAAACAAAATGAAATCTTCGACGCCTATTATGACTCTGTAGTACAACTTATCGATCGGTTAGAACATTCGTTACCAGAAAATTCACTCATAGAAATTTTGAGACGTAACTTACGACCTGAAATATAGTTATGAATATTTTAAATATAGCTATTAAATCTGTATCACAACTTAGAGATTTTCTGTCGCAGGCGCGAACACTTTTTAGAATATATTCAAAGAAAACTGTCATCACAAACCGAATCCTTTTAAGAGAAATGAGCTTGAATTAGAAATGGATTTAGGTGAGCAAAGTGAAGTAGATCAAAATGAAGGGGATGCTGATGTAGCAGCTCTAATTTGTTGGAACTGCCACAAAGCAGGCCATCGCTACCAAGATTGCATGGCGGAGTGGAAAGTTTTTTGTTATGGATGCGGAGTACCGAAAATTTATAAACCCAACTTCCGCGTCTGTTCAAAAAACGGATATACGAAATCGCTGACAAATCAGCGCAAGTCAATGGATTCGACTGCTTGTCAGGCAAGTCAAACAGTCACCACCGAATAAAATTAAAAAACAGTACAAATTCTTGGATAATCAAAGATCATCCCGAACGTGTCCTTACTAAATCACAATTTCAACCAAAACTTCCTTTTCATAATCGTGTCTCAAATATTCACATTGGTAAAGTAAATTTTACCAAGCCGAATATAAAAATGACTAGATCCAAACGAAGAATTAACGCGTTTTGGAGAGCAGTGAAATCTTTACGTTGTCAACGTATCGGTGCTATAGCTAACCAAGTAAACGCTGTCCGTCCGTATGCAAATGTTCAGCTTTTTGGCTGATCTGTGTTAGGTCTCTTAGACACAGGAGCCACAATTAGTTGCTTAGGCTCAATTTTGGCTGACAATGTGTTGAAGGAAGGGTTACCAATGAAGCCGATTCGGTCTTTTGTCAAAACAGCTGCTGGTAAAAGTCAAAATATTGTGGGGCGTGTTGACGCAGAAATAGTATTTAGAGATAAAAAGAAAATCATCCCATTGTACGTTATTCCATCTCTATCCCAAGACCTTTTTTTTAGGAATAGATTTCTGGAAGACTTTTGACTTACTTCCTACGAGCTTAGTATCAGAGATCAAAATTGATCTAAATTTAAAATAACAGCACAATCTTAGTGCATTACAACAAGAAAAACTTCAAGAGATCGTATACTCTTTTCCCTCATTTGCAAAGCACGGTTTAGGGAAAACAAAATTTCTAACTCATGTTATCGATATAGAAGATGTAAAACCTATTAAGCAAAGGTATTTTCCAGTTTCACCAGCTGTGGAAAAACTACTTTATGCAGAAGTAGATAAAATGCTTAAACTGGGTGTTATAGAAGAGTCAGACAGTGCTTGGTCCTCTCCAGTTTGTATTCGTGCAAAAACCCGGCAACGGTACGATATTTAGATCACATTGTAAGTGAAGGAGTAGTTCGTACAGATCCTCTAAAAATATCGGCCATAATCGATTTCCCTTTACCAAAGACTTTAAGGATGTTGCGAAAGTTTTTGGGAATGGCAGGGTGGTATAGGAAATCTATTAAAATGTTTGCATCCATATCAGCCCCTTTAACCGATATGCTAAAGGGCAAACGAAAATTTTCTATGACTAATGAAGCTTGTGAATCGTTAGAGGAGCTAAAACGTCAGCTATGTTCAGCACCAGTACTGAGAAGTTCAGATTTTAATAAACCTTTCTTCATCCACTGTGATTCAAGTAAAACAGGTGTGGGTGGTTTGCTGGGCTTTAAAACTACAAGGCTTTAGGTTCAAAATTGTTCATCGTCCTGGAACTCAAAATGTGGTTCCAGACCTTCACGGGTTAATGGGGATTAAATTTCAGCAGTTTCATTAGATTCTGGGATGATTGTAGACCTTGATTCGCCTTGTTTTAAATCCGATGAATACAAAGAGCTTGTGTTAAAAGTGAAGGCTAATCAAAAAAAATTACCGGATGTGACTGTAATAGATAATTTTGTGTACCGGCGTTCCGAGCACGTTATTGGAGAACAGCTTCATGACGACTTTGCCTGCAAATTATGGATCCCCAAAGGAGATGGTCAGCGAAGTTTTAAAAAGAGCACACGACAACCATTTAGCATCGCATGGAGGCATAGCCAAGACTATAGAGTGTTTAAGGAAATACTACTTTTGGCCCGGACTAGTAAATGATGTAAGAACATATGTGAATTCATGTGAAGTTTGCAAAACCACAAAGTCACCCAATTATGTAACTCGTCCACTTATGGGTAAAATTTTTGAATCACAACGATCTTTCCAAAATTTTTATGTCCATTTTTTAGGTCCATCCCACGAACTATATGAAAGCTGTTGTCCATTAAAATCCACAAAATCAAATTTCAAGCTAATATTGATCTAAATGAAGGATTTTTTCATAAAAAACACAAAACTGCACGGTGGGTTTGGCTACCTCAAAAAGTGGGCGGGCCACGCCCAATTGTCCATGTATGTTAAGCGGCTGTCTCTTAAAAGGAACCATATCGGATTTCAACTTAATATTGACTTTAACAAAAAAGTTTTTCTTACAAAAAGTCAAAAGTGGACCATAGGTTTGTATGCGCAACAACATACAGACGGACAGACGGACAGACGGACATGGCTAGATCGATTCGTCTCGTCGAGCTGATCAAGATTATATATACTTTATGGGGTCTACGATACTGCGCTACAAACTTTCAGACAAACTGATAATACCATTTCACACTATGTGTGAATGGTATAAAAATATAAGTTTTGAGTGCCTGTATTTAACCTCGAATTAAAGTCAATTTCATTTTCAAATTTTATATACATATATCGGTTAGTAAAACAGTGTTATTTTAAAGTATAGTGATAAATTATTTGTTCCTCAATCAGCTGTTCGCGCAACGCAATTTTGTCTTTGGAAAAAAAAAATATTTCTTAAAAAAAAAATGGTCGTAATAAAACATTGATGAAAACTGATTACAATAGACTAGGTGCAAATAAGCTGTTGCCTTCGTGCTTCGTATTGATTCTATTATTTCGCTTGTTCGTGCCTGTTGATGTCTGCATAGCTGTACCCTGGCAGACGTCGTTCTGCCCTTCCCCTTGCCTCTCCTATCCCTTCCACTCCTTCCCACTGTCCATACTACTATAAATGTATGCTGCGAGAGAAAGAGATAAAACGCATTTCTATATAGTTTGGCGTTGCCGGCATCAAACACAAAAAAAATTAATTTTTGAATATTTCAATTAAATACAACTACAAATAAATATAACTCGTGCATATTTAATCGCTGTGTCTCGCCCCCTCACGCTTGCATTTACATTAGTGAGCTCCAACTCAAACACTCTCTCGCTCTCACGCTCTTAATGTTCGTGATTGTGTGTTTGTGTGCGCGGCAAGTATTTTTTTATTTCTGCTTTGTGTTGCTTATATTGGTTCCTAGTTCTTTAACTCTGAAATATGTTTTTGGCGTTGCTTGCTAAAGTGCAGCTGCGTTAATTCGTATAGCAGTAAGCAGTTTTCTAAGTTGCGAGTGCAAACCTTGGCCGAACTCAGAAAAAAGATTTTATTGAAACAAACTTATTATACGCTTACAATGTTATTTTTATATATTCTACCATGTGCATACCGCACCCCACCGCGCGCTAGATAACACTAATACGCAAACACATACACACACACACACATAACTATAGCTTTCACAAGCTAATGCAAGCAAAACGATCGCAGTCGTGCCTGTCTATCGCTTGTTCATGCGGAACGTCAGAAATGATAAGCAAAGTAAATAAAAAGAGCATAAATTGACTTTATTAATTTGTGCCAAATTCACTGTGGGTAAGTGTTCGCTTAAATACATAAATATCTTCACCCCATCACATATTTTGCTACAAGCTAATACGCACGCTCATCTCATCTCTTGTGTTGTTAGATTTGCCACAAAATTGCTATTTCTTTTTGTTGTACAACAACTGCGATCGTATTCGAGAGGACAGCGAAAAAAACTAGCAAGAGTAGCAGAAAAAACATACACCTGTCAACGGCAGTCCGCGCAAAATTTTGGCGCCAAAAAAAAAATTACGGAAAAGGCAAATAATGGAAATATTAGAAAATGGAGTAAAAGTTAAAAGATAAATTTAATTAAGTATATTTAGGTGTATATGTATATAAACAAATATTAGTATATGTTTTTTTTCTGAGCGACAAAGATAATTGTGTTTTAAATGAACTTGGAAAGAAAAAAAAAATAAATAAAAGAAAAGAAAAGAAAATCGCAATTGAAAAATATTATGCAAATTTCCAAAAAAAAAAAAACATATATAAATATTTTTCTTCCATAGTAGTGTTGTTAACCATCTAACACTATTTTTTTCCTTAGATCATTTAATGCGGCGAGCAACACGTGAAAATCCTGTATTATAGATATTATTGAGTACTTTTAAGAGACAAGGCCGAAATTCGACGACTGGGAGTACTATAGTAATACTAAATGGCTCAATCGTGCGCAATTCAGGTACATATGAAATATGTGGAAACCAAAAAAGGACATTGATGAGTGAAGTTCTCGACTACGACGAAGAAAATTGGATGAGTTAAATCACGATGTTCGAAAGGAAAATGTTCAAAACGCATTTATACACAATCTGCGATCTGCAAAAAAATACAAAAGAGTTGAAGTTATTGAAAAAATTATTAGCTCAAGTCGAAAACGGACTAAAAGATTTTTAAAAAGCATTTCAACGCCAAATATGGAGAATATATAGAATCAGAAGAGGCTTTGGCTTTGCTTCTTTACTTAAAGCTCACTAAAGACCATTATAAGCAATTTAGGCTGCGGGTAATTGAAAAAAGCACAAATCTGTATCGCCCATATCATGAAATCACTGAAGCCAAGAAACATTGTTATGCAGTGGAAAGAATATTTTCATCGACATCGGCTGAAGTAAAACTTCAAGATCTTCTTGACAAACAAAGAAACGTATAGGGACGGTAAATTTGTACTATTTTGCAAATGGGGATGTGACGGTTCATCAAGTCAAAGCCGCTTACTGAAAACGTGGGGCAGGACACACCCATTTGTATACGTTTGTGAAGCAGCCGTTCAATAGAATCCACCGCACCGAATTTCAAGCTAATTTTGACTTAATTAAAGACTTTTTTCATACAAAAGCACAGTGGCTCCCATAGGCCAAAAATTAAAAAAACAAACCCAAAATTTTTAGGTAAAAAGTAACCAGATTGTTCCTTAAATGTCCAAACTTGATTTTTCTGGAAATTTAACGGTACTTTCTAAAAATAACATTGAAACTGCGAGCACGTATTCGGATTGTGTTTACTGAAAAGGAGACGCGCACTTCTTAGCTGTTCGAAATATGATTGAATCTATAAATTTAAATAATTTAAAATAGATTTTATACATAAAGGTACTTATTTTATGTTGTATATTAAAGATTAGCTAAGTTGTTACGTAATTTTTGTAAAATTAATACTTTAGATAACAACTTTTTAAGCATTTTGTGTATTTTTTTTATGTTTACTTAAAGTTTTAGTAGTGTTCCCCCCAGATTCCTCCATTGAATCTTTTGTCATTGTATTTGTCCACATTTTAAGGTAATAAAAGTGTTCAAGGTATTTGCAAAAAGTTCCCAATGTGTGTATAATCTTTAATATAATAACGCCGTCTTGACCATTTGCAAGGTCAATTAGCTCTGCGACACATCTGATTGTGCTTTGTTTTTGTGACGTTGCTTTGTTTTCGTCTTTCGTCCTTGTGTTCAGTGTTGCTCTAAAGTATTTTTCTTTAATTTTGTTTGGTTTTATACATATTTATTTTGTTAGGCGCTTCTTGGCAGGGCGTGATTTCACGGCTTCATATTTTTAATCTCTGGTGCGCAGAACAAGGTACGAACGCAGAAAAATTTAAGAAGGTGCTTGATAAGATACATTAGAACGTTGAAAACAGCGGCTTTTCCACCCAGTTAATTGATCGTGGGAAATGTATTGGTTACATTTGTAAAAAAATATGCGTATATTGGGTTAATTACAAACGTTCAAAATGTTTAGTAATAAAATACCAATTTAAGTAGCTTAACGAAAATGAAAACATTTTATTAAAAATTAATTCAATGTCTCAACAAATTGAAGCAAGTGCTGATCTTGGACGTCCGAAAATAGATTTCAGCGAGTCTTCAAAGAGAACAAAACGACGAAGAATTGCTGCGCTGCACGATGTTACAACTTACAATCAAAGGCAATGCACTACAGTGAAGTGAGTGTGGATGAAGTCTTATCTCTTCTAATAGGGAAAAATTTGTCAAAACGCCAATATTTCCACATTCGAAGTTTTATAAATTCCTAAACGTCATTTGACTTATTGCCAAGTTACGAGTAAGTCTTAAAAGCTAAAGCATTAAGTTATCCGGATAAAATTAGTGTGAGTGAATCACAGGCTGAAGTTGAGCTGCATAGCTTACTGGATCATACGGCGACACCGATTTTAAAACTTCAGCGTGATGTTCTTGACAAAATTGAAGATGCTTTAGTGGAAAGCCTTTGTTTAATAGGAAAGTGGGAATTTGACGGCAGTACTGGACATTCTGAATATAAACAGAAAGTTCTTAATAATAATATGGATGATTCTAGTCTGTTTGTTACATCATACGTACCGTTACAACTGGTAACTAAATCAAAAGACCCAAAAAACAGAAAATAATTTGGGACAATCCGAGGCCATCCTCTACTCCAATTCGATTCCAATGCGATTCCAATTCGAAAAAGAAAACTCTCAATTGGCTTTAAATGAAGAGAATTACTTGAAGGAAAAAATTGATATGTTAGAGCCTACTACGTATCAAATATCCAGCAAAAAAATTGAAATTGATCACAGTTTGCAGTTAACTATGGTTGATGGAAAAATATCCAATGCACTTAGTCAAACACCTTCCTCTAACTGTTACATATGCGAAGCGCAAACAACCGAAATGAATGATTTGGAAAAGGGTTTAAAAAGGAAGATCAATGAACAACGTTTTGAGTTTGGCCTGTCCCCATTACACTCATAAATTTGGTTTTTCGAATAATTTTTGCATATAGCGTACAGATTAGATCAGAAGACATGGAGAATTTGTACTGCAGAATGCAAAAAACACATCTTCTCAGAAAAGAAAAGATTCAAGCCGATTTCTGAGCAAAAGTGGGATTAGTTGTAGACAAGCCCAGAACTGGGGAAGTGGCACTTCAAATGACGGCAATACGGCTGGAACATTTTTTAATAATGCGAAATTAGTTGCTGACATTACGGGTCTTGATAAAAATATTATAACCAGCTATTCAACATTGCTGCAATGTATGGAATCAGGATACAAAATAAATGTTGAGAAATTCGGAGTGTATGCACTTGATACGGCCAACGCACTTATAAATACGTATCCTTGGTACTATCTTCCTCCATCAGTTCACAAAGTTTTAATTCATTCTTCTGATGTCATATATTATGCACTTGTTTCAATGGGAGAACTATCCGAAGAAGCTGCCCACTGTTTGGGAGCTACCCTAAACAGTGGGCCAGTCACATATATCCACCCATTAATGTATATATGAAGCATCCGTCCACTAGAAGCTACCATATCAATTATTAAGTTGATATTGACTACAATAAAAAAGTTTTTCATACAACAAGTCAAAAGTAGGCAGTGGGTTTGTATGGGGCTACCCCAAAAAGTCGGCATGGCGGGTGAATCTTGATACTCTATTAAACTGCAATAAAAATAAGTGTATGTGCAAAATTTCAACTTGATAAAATAAAAAATGGTCCCCAAAAAATGCGCAACAACATACAGACAGACTGACAGACAGACGGAAATGGCTAGATCGACTCGTCTCGTTGAGCTGATCAAGAATATCTATACTTTATGGGGTCTACGATGCCTCCTTTAATGCGTTAAAAACTTTCAGACAAACTGATAATACCATTTCACACTATGTGTGAATGGTATAAAAACCATAGAAACCACAGAACATTTTTTATCTTGATTTTCGAGTCTTGTGGAACGCCTCACATATGAAATATATGTGATTTCTCTCCCACTTTTGATATGTTTCATGAAAAACTATCATTTCAGGCAAAATCAACTTGACATTTGACATGGTGGCTTCGCATAATTATCAAGGGGCGTGTCATTCTCACTTTTAGGGATCGGCTCCTACAAACTTCCATCCCACGTTTAGGTTGTTATATTTTACAAATATTTTTTTTCTTATAGCTGCTAAGTTCCTAGCTTGCAACGCCATATAAATGGTATTAAAACTTCGTTACCACCGAAGTTAACGTTATTTTCTTGATTTTGATTTGTTTTCTATTTATCAATTTACATATCAATTTATATATCTATTTATTTATCAATATTCCTTTTCGACTTGTCATCCGATGCTGATTAAGATTATATACAATTTCTAGGGTCTCCCTGTTACATACATTTGCACAAACTTAATTTACCCTTGTATCCAATGGGTATAGGATATTAAAATGGCAAAACCGTACTGAAGACAAACAAAGCATCTCAGTGAGAAAAACTAACAACTATAATGGTTTCGTTGACAAGTTTGGACTATTGATTGATCAGCAGAAACAAGGATATGGAAGCAGATATTATACCGCCCGATGTTTTTTTTCCAAAATTCAACGAGGTTTTCATTGATAACGGGAATAGACGAATACTTAACATTATTTTACAAGTTGTTAGTTGCGATTTTCCAGTTGATGTTCCTAAACATGAACAATACTGTCAGGAGATTATTTGTCTATTTGCTCACTTATATCCATGGTAAGTATTACATGCCAACTTCCATACACAAGTTACTGATGCTTTTACCATTTGGACAAATGTACGAAGAAGCCCAAAAGTATCGACAAGATTTTGCGAGGAAAACTGGTCGTATTAAAAATCAAATAAAAAAACATTTGACGATGTAAATTTCAAGTGATGAAAGTCTATTTGCAACTCTCTAAACCTCTGATATGAATTTTATGACGAAAGATTTTAGTTTTTCATTTGTATTGTTAGGATTGAAAGTACTATGTAATTTTTTTTTTATTTGAACAAATTTGCTCGTCAATTCAATTGCATTGTCCCGTATATGTTCAGAAAGGACCAGTAAACAATGTATCCACATACAAATCTATGAAATCATATAAGGAGAGTTAAACAATGTACAAGTTTCATTTATAGTTTTAGCCAAAAATTGTATTTGTCTTTTCAGTATAAATAACTGTTACAAAATAATAAACATCTTAACAAGGTAAAAACCAATAGACGAAAGCCTACTTGCAACTCACAAAACTTCTGATATCAATTTTGTGACGAAATATTTTTATCATTTTTATCTTCATTTGAATTCTTCGAATTCATTATAATATGTAATTAAGCGTTTGTCATGTTGAATATTCAATAACATTCGTTTAATTAAGTAGAGAAACGAATTTGATATCCTAGAAAAAAAAACTAAATTTTAGCAATATGACGAAAGCTCAATTACATAACACAACCAATTCCAACAATACAAATGAAAAAAACAAAATCTTCCGTTATAAATTGATATCAAAAGTTTTGTGAGTTGCAAGTAGGCTTTCGTCATTTGGTTTTTACCCCGTCAGGGGTTTTTTTATTTAATAAAATAAAGACTCATAACACATCTACTCCATACTAGAGAACCGAAAACGATTTTGTGTTTTATTAGTTGTTTTGTACCTTCATTTTCTTCTGCACGTCGATTAATTTCGGGTTAGTTCTGAACGCGGACGAGCGGGTTAGTGAAAATCATCTGTGATTACAGTCATCACTGAGGCCCTGTTCATAAATCATAGGCTGCGTTGTCGAAACAAAGATAGTGGAAAGGAAAGAAATAAAAAGACAGAAATATGAAGAATCTTTAAATAATTGAGTGTAAATAAGTGAAAATGCTGCAGCGGTGAGTGTCTGACTTTGAAATACCCTTCACACTTGCTTATATATTATGCAGACTATACACACTTTTATGCAGATTTTGACTCTTTAAAATATCAACTAAAAATATTTAAGAATATAGCTATCGTGTATTGACGACTACGAAATACTACACAATTTCAATATTGGCCTCCAGGCCAGCGTATAATTAAATAAGAAATATTTAATAAAGGCATCCATGAAATTCTATAAACTTCATCTGTATATGTACGTTGTGTTTTTCAATGAAAACCAAACAACTTTAACGTTGTTGGACCCGAAGCAAGTTGTGTACTTCCTAGTGTACTTAGAGCGCATAAAGAAGAAAAATAATTGTAAGACCTAACAACCCAAACGTGGGTAAAAAGTTTGTTGGGCGCTATCTCTAAAAGTAGGCGGGATATGCCCCTTGATAGCTATGTGAAACGTATGTCCGTAAAAAGCCAAAAAACCCTAAAAGTTCAGGGGAGGGGAGTTACCTTTTAAAATGTGCGGTCACACTCATTTATATACTTATATGTAACTCGTCCGCCTATAAGAAGCATATCCAAGTTTTGGTAGCTTTATCTTTTTATAGTCTCAGTGATCTTATTCGGTATTTAGATATTGTGCTCTTCGGGCCATTTTCACGAATTGCCTATATCTTTATAGCTAATTTTTTACGAAATATCCTAGTTTTCAATGTCACGACTGTTATTCAACCTATAAACGTATTACCTAGTTCGATTAACCAATATAGTATATTGTATATTTCAAAGATAGCTGCCAATTTCGATAACAAACCAAAGCAAAAGTAAAAAGAAAACAAAATTTGAAACTTTTTATTAACATTTGGAATGCAAACGTGCATCTTATATTTATGGAGGCGCTCACTCTCATCCAATTTTTTTCTTCTAATTTATGCTTTTTATGCGTTTACATTTGTACAAATGGATGGACAGTCCACCTCTTCAGCATTTTGCAGCTGATAGATGAAAGAAAACGATTTTCAACGATAATAGACAAAAAATCGATTTATACTGCAGGGCTACACGAAATAAATTTATTACAATTGTGAAGTCGTGAAATATACTATTCAATATTATTCCCCTATTAGCATATTTTGGCAATTCGTATTCTCTTAAGAATTTTTAAGTCGTGATGGGCATGGTTTAAATCGATTTTTGTATATACTTTATGGGATCTGCCACGACCCCTTCTGCCTTTTACATACATTTGTATAAATTTAGTATACCCTTAGCCCTTCAGCGCAGGGTATAAACATTCAAGAGAATGATCTCGCTAGCTTAGCATTTTATTCTCTACAGCACTTGCCTCTGAATCTAAACAAAAACATTCAAGGGCTATTAACCTTTTCGGCTGACCCAGCGACCAACCGCACTTAGACAAGCGTGTCCGCCTGCTTGTCTGCCCATCTGTCCATCGTAGCATGTGATCGCGGCAATTGTCCAGCTATGAATACATACATTGAATGTATTGTTTGGCTGTTTCTTTTTTTCGATCATTTTATAGGTAATTGTAGCCAAAGAAATATTATTTGATATTAAAAGCCTTTTGCCGCACAAATTAGTCTGACAAAATATATCAAATCAAACCTGTCTTGATGTCTTCGTTGACTAAAAGGGGAAACATACATAGACACATAAATAGGTACATATATAGTCAAACATATGATAAGAAAACAATAATCGACATCAAACGCAAACTTTAACAAAAACAAGAAAGAATTTTGTAGTCGAGTGTGCTTAACTTCGAGATGCCCTATACATTGACTAAGAGCCTTTATTTGAACCATAGATTTGTATGGGGGCGACAGTTTATGTGGGATATTTTATTAGGATTAACGTAAAATACACCAAATTTGGCAATTGTAAAGCACGTTCATTTAATACATTTTATGTGAAGAGCGAATAGGAGATTCGAAATATCGATGTTCACATAGACGGCTAGACGGACTGAATATACATGTGCTATAAACGCTTTATGCGGTCTACGATGTTTCCTTCAAATTTCCTGACAAACTGATTTCACACCATGTGTGAATGGTACGAGGCATATCCAGAAAGTAAGTATACTGAGGCTCTCACGGCCGGAGGGATTTTATTTTCATGTTGGCAACACTGCAGTGTTGCCTGACTTCTCCCCTTTGCAACTAGACCGGTTCGAGGCCAGTACGTTTAGAACTGTCGACGCGACAACACGTTTCGTGAACAATGTCAATCCAGTCTCCTGCCAAGTGCGAAATACGCTACAAAAATTTAGTACATTTACTTTCGGGATATGCCTTGTATATAAAAACACGAAAAAATGTTAACTTCGCTTGAACCGAAGCTCAATACCATTTACACGAAATTTTAAATTTTATTGTAAAACATAAAAGTGGGGGTTTCAATTAGGGCTAACCCAAAAAGTGGGCGGTACACGTCCACAAGTATATGTGTGTGAAGCTACGTAGTAGATGTTTAAGATGCCGCCATTTCGAATTTCAAGTTGATATTGACGTTTTCCATACAAATGCATAGAAGTGAGCTGTGGGTTTATATATAGGGCTACCTCAAAAAGTGGACGGGACACGCCCATTTGTATATGCATATGAAGCGGTTGTCCATTAAAATCCACTAAATGAATTTCAAGCTAATATTGATTTAAATGAAGAATTTTTTCATAAAAAACAGAAAATTGCACGGTGGGTTTGTATGGGGGTTACCCCAAAAAGTGGGCTGACCACGCCTAGTAGTCAATGTATGTTAAGCAGCTGACCATAAAAAGGTACCACATTGCATTCTAACCTAATATTGAAGTTCTTTATACAAGAAGTTAAAAGTGGGCAGTAGGTTTGTATGGGGGCTGTCCTAGACAGCATCCGTCCACTAGAAGCAACCATATCAAATGTTAAGTTGATATTTACTACTAAAAATGTTTTTCTTACAAAAAGTCAAAAGTGGGCGGTGGGTTTGTATGGGGTTTACCCCAAAAAGTGGGAGTGGCGGGTCAATCTTGATACTCTATTAAACTTCAATAAAAAGAATTGTATAAGCCTAAGCCGAATTTCAACTGGATAGCATAAAATATGGTACTCAAAAAATGCGCAAAAACATACAGACAGAAATACGGGCAGACAGATAGACGGACATGGATAGATCGACTCGTCTCGTCCAGATGATCAAGAATACTTGTATATGTACTTTATGGGGTCTACGATGTCTCCTTTAATGCGTTGCAAACTTTCAGACAAACTGATAATACCTTTCCACATTATCGGAGGTGTCACAGAAATCTCTAGACAAAATTCCATCTGGTGATTTGAATTTCTCTAAAGAATTCCGTAGTGTCACAGAAATCTCCGAGATTTCGTAGAAAACAGTTTTTAGTGTACAGACGAGTTTTGTGCTAATTAATTTTGCGTTGGAAACGTTGATGTTATAAAATATATGTAGCTGTCGTTCGTTGTTGTTGCGTAAACAGACCTGGTCGGCTTCCAGCAAATAAATACACATTTTTATAAATTTAAATTAAATAATAAAATGTGCTAAATATTTAAATCCTAAGACACAGTTACGAAGAAAATACATGAAACTAGCACATAATCAAAGTTTTGCCTTATGATTTGTTGAGTTTATATATCTAATCAACAATTTCACCTAGCAGATTTCAAACGATCTAAAAGAGATTTCTGTGACACCTGCGAAATTGATTTAGGTCGGAATTGGGTTGAAAGAGATTTCTGTGACACCTTCGTATGTGTGAATGGTATAAAAAAACATTCACAGAGTCACTATATTCTCCGGTTGGTGTGAAATGGGGGATGGCCTGCCGTAGACAAGGATATTGTATCCAGTACCGGGAGGCAGTGCTTTTAAACCGATCTACTATGAAAGATTTACACTTAACCCAGCTTAGTCCGCGAAATGGTTCAAGACCTATACAGGAAGTTGCCGAACCAGTCCTTGCTAGTTCATCAGCACTTTTGTTGCCCGCGATGCCCTTATGGCTACTTACCCAACAAATCGCGACTTTGCGGCCGATTGACAGTTGTTGGAGGATATCGTAGCATTGAAAAAACAGCCTCGAGGAGAAATTCCAAGAGGCTAGAGCTTTAATATCCGCTTGGCTATCTGAAAGGATTGTTATTTTGTCCCCTTTAGGAATTTTAACCAAAACATGTCGACCGCAGACCTGCATAAAAGTGGGCTGTGGGTTTATATGGGACTACCTCAAAATGTGGGCGGAAACGCCCATTTGTATATGTATATAATGGGGCTGTCCACTAAATCGCATTTGAACCTAATACTGACTTTAAGAAAGAAGTTTTTAAAATGATTCATTATTCACGTTTGGAAGAATTTCGATATTTAAATTCACTTAACATTGAGTATGTCGAACTCACGGTGTTCAATGTAACTGAATTTTAATCAAAAAATCATCTCAAATGTCAATAGTAGACCATTTAATGAATTGACTAGCAAAATCTTCCCGAAAGTAAAAACCAATTATGTTTGACATTAAGCTTCATTATTAAAAGCTGGTATTGTATAAATTGTACAAGTGTCAAGTGTTTGAGGCCTTGATAGCTCAACTGTCTAGTATCTAACATTTCAGAGGACATGCATTCAATCCATGTTCGATCGTTAAAATTTCGTTAAATTTAAAAAAAGTTTCAATTCTTTATACTAGCGATGCAGATTACGTTTCACAAATGTTTTTTGTTTAACTATAAATTGAAATTGTGTGTTGGGTGTTTACAGTGATATATGCAAGTTTAGTTAAGCTCCATCCTTCTTGTGTGCTGTGAAGCTTTTTTTTTCTTATCGCTACTGCTCTGCGACAATCGATCGTCGATCATCGATTGAATGCGGTTTATCTCAGTGTCAAGTTTTTTATGACAATTGCTATTAGTATTTTATTGGTTAAAGTAGCGGGGCCTGTCAGCAATATATGTAATACAGGTATGCAAACAATTTTTTAGATCTACAGAATAAAAACTTCGTGCGTGCACTAATATAAGAAGTTACTCTCAAAGAATCAATTAATCGAAGTACTTACGAGTATATCTGACATCTCTATGACTATTCCAGGCCGTATACTTGCATGTAGTTCGACGGAAATATATTTCTTAGTGCTTAATTAGAATTGGGGGGAAAACCAACCGAAACTAAATATATATTTTTATGATACATGTACATATGTATATTAGTCACGGCCTTGCGGATTTTATGACATTTTTGATTATCAGTTGTTGTTTTTATACCCTTCACATTTAGTGTGACAAGGGTAAAATGAAGTTTGTCAGAAAGTTTGTAATGCGCTATTAAGGCGCCATTGAAGACAGATAAAAGGTATAGATTCTTGATCAGCTCGAGTAACTGTTCGCTTGACTGACTTACGCGTATGTCAAGTTTTCTGTCTGTAGGATTGTTGCTAACTTGACTGACAGTCAAATTACCAGTCCATTATTCATGAAAAGTATCAGAGGGTCGATCAGGACATCTAATCAGTTCTAAAACCGAGTCGGAAAGTTGCCTGGAGACTTAAAAGGCTGAAAGGACATGATCGCTCATCGAACTTTGTCCTTATAAAGTATAACGCCAGATATGCTGATATTCCATCCGTTTATTATACATTTATCTATAATGGGAGAGTTCAACGATGTTTGTTGAAGTGTAGACCCAGGAAAGTGTACTTGAAGCAAGGTGTTCAAGTGTTTCCTGTCTACTATTGGTATAATGACCGATCTCTTTCTTAAAGAGTCCGATGTCATTGTGTCTCTCTTTTGTGATTACCTTATGGAGTATGTATATATACTTTATGGGGTCTACGATGTCTCCTTTAATGCGTTGCAAACTTTCAGATAAACTGAAAATACCATTTCACACTGTGTGAATGGTATAAAAAAAACCAAAATGACTTTGAATTTTATCCTTCACAGAGCCACTATTTTCTCCGGTTGGTGTGAAATGGGGGATCGGGTCGTTTGTTGAAACCCACAGTAGTCGGGAAAGTTATTGGTTGTCATTCACTTGGCCATGATCAAAAGCAATTCTTCTGCAAACGGCACAAGCTGCTCACAAACGTTCGTTATGACATATATATCTAACCCCTGGGTAGCTTCTGGGCGAGAGGGCGACTAAGCATGGGTTGCAAAAAATAAGTCTGGGATGACCTCCGAAAACTTGGTATTAACAACAACTGGCCCCAGTAGCTCTAATGCGAGTTCCTCCGTGCGGCCATGACCGATGAACGATTGAAGCGCCTAATAAGTAAGTATGTAAGTATGAAATGGTGTTATCAGTTTATCAGAAAGTTTTCAACTCATTAGAGGAGACTTCGAGACGCCATAAAGCGTAGATATTCTTCATCAGCTCGACGAAACTAGTCGATATAGCCATGTCCGTCTGTCTGGCTGGTAGTTGTTTCGCCTTTTTTTTGCGTTCAATTTTTGAGATGTCCAGCTGTAACTGAGCAGATAGACTTATTTTTATTGTAGTAAAACTAGAGCATTTTGACATGCCACATCCGCTTTTTTTAAGGTAGCCCCATAAAAACAATAGGCCCAGTTTTGACATTTTGTATGAAAAACGTTTTTTATACTTAAACTTAAAAAATGATGTGGCGGCTTCTTACGTAAGCACGCTTAACAATGGGTGTGCTTCCCCGGTTTTTGGGGTAGCTCTCATACAAACCACCAGCCCACTTTTGCCTTTTTGTATGAAAAACTTCTTAATTTTAAAATCAGCTTCTCAGTCGACATTAAACCTTTAATATTAATATACTAATGGGCATGTCCCGCCCACTTTCTGGGGTAGCTCCGATGAAAACCCACCTCTTTATTTTCTATACAAAATTTCTTTAGTTAAGTCAATAACTGTTTGAAATTCGATATGAAGGCTTCTTATAGGTGGTCGCTTCACACCAATATACTAATGGGTGTATCCCGTCCACTTTTCGAGGTAGCTCCTATACAAACGCACCACCACGTTTATGTTTTACAGTACTATTTAAAATGTTGCGTTATAGCTTTGGTTTTTCCGAAGTTCAGATTTTTCTCAGGGAATAAAACCGAAATGTATTTTGAAACGTGTATTTCGGTATAATAATCTGCACCGGTTTCAATTTATTTCGGGGGTCGGTTTCGGTACGGTTCTAGGATTTTAGTGTCGCTATAACGGTACGGTACCGGTACCAGTCAATATTAAAATTCTTGAAAAAAAAAGAAAAAAGAAGAGAATAATTACTAATGCCAACATTCCAAAGACCATATATCAAATTAATGATATGTTATTTATTTTTTTTTTAAATAATTCAAGAGGAAGTAAATACAAACATACTTAATATGTTATACTCTTCACCCTTGACATTGTGTGAATAGTATTATAATTTTGTTATGGAGTTTGAAACGTATTAAACCAAGCATCGAAGATGCAAAAAACTGTTGCATTACAGTCAATATCAACTTGAAATTCTATATGAAGGCTTCTTATGGACGGAAGCATCATATATTATATTAATAGGCGTGTCTCGCCTACTTTTAGAGATAGTCTTCATAAACTTAATGGTCTTGGCAGTAATTTGTTTAATACGTGTGAAAAGTATTGAATCTTCGGTTCTACCGAAGTTAACGTTATCTCTTGTTTAATTGTGTTTACATCTTAAAAGCGCAATGGCATTTAGAGTTTTTGGTTCCAGTCGATTCATATGCGATTCCTGAAAACAAACGCTCTACGATTACTTGCATAGCTGGAACTGGGAAAGTAAGTTTTGACAATTCCAATAGTTCTGGGAAATTTGTGGAAGTTTCTAACCCCCTTGTCAGTTTATTTTCTTTGTTGTTTAATCGACTGAGAAAAACCTTAATTTAAGCTAATAGATTATTTTTTGATAATATATTACTTTTTGTATCTTCGCGATTTTTAGTAATCTAATATATGTATGCATCGAGTTCGTCTCCAGTTCCAGATAAATTTTTGGAGCTAGCACTACTAACTTCAAGTAGTTGAAGCTTTTCAGCAACGGATAAAACTCTGGAATATATATCTGTCAAAGCTGGTATACAAATAATTTCCTGTTCTTTTCTCGGGGGTGTGAAAATGTGGGATATAAAAAGCACTATTTTCGAATAGAGTAGACTCACGTTTTTCTAATTCAGAGACTAAAAATTTAGCTAAAGCAGTATCTTTTGAACAAATTTGAATTTTACAATGAAGCCCAAAACTAATTCGCTCACTTTGAAGTTTAGTCACTGTAATTTTAGCTGGTTCGAGTACTTAAACAATTTCATTAATAGTATCTCAGGGCAATCAATTGGTTGCTTCTTTAACTTTTTATCTAGCATGAGCTATCTTATGGACGGCATGCCATGCTTTTTTACAAGGGTTCTGGCAACTACAATGGCACTGTTCGAGCGTTTTCTTGTTTTTTTTTTTACTAATTTTTCATATATTTGGCTTAATTTCGATATAGTGGCTTATATTGGTAGTAAGCGGATGGAGCAGCCACTCTTGGGAAAAATCCACTCTTACCAGTAGCTCCATAGATACCCACCGCCCACTTTTGGATTTTTGTATGATAAATTATTTATTAAAGTTGAAATTTGATATGGAGTCCCATTAGAAAGGGAAACTTTACATATATAGCAACATGCGTGCCCCTTCTTCTTTGTTCTACCAAACAAAGAAACTGTCCACTATTGGGTTTTTGTAGGAAAAACTTTATTTTTACTGTGGAAGCTTGAAATTTGATATGGTGCCTTTTTCAGAACCGATGTTTCAAATATATATTAATATGCGTGTTTCGCCCGCTTTGAGGGAGGGCCCCCCTACAAACCTACTGCCCACAATTTAAATTTTTGTATGAAAAACTTATGTACGAGCATTGCAGTGTATATCAGCTGGAAATTTTATATGGTGTATTACTGTAAAAGACGAAAAAATAAGGTTCTGTTTATGGTAATAGGGGTAAAAAAACCATAAACCTAATTCGGTACTTTAAAAGTTTACGTGAATTTTTATTTGGGATTAAAAATTCATTGCTTTTTGGTGATTCTTGCGGCCAATGGACATGGAATACAATAGTATCATTACATCTGAGATATATCAGCAACTTTATATGCACTTTAACGAGGAATCTCTTGTAGAGTATATTAGCCCTCTACCTTACTACATATGAGTATTTTTCGCTTTGCGGGAAAGGGGTAAAATTGACCTATAAGAAAACACATTATTTTTAGAACATATGAACCCTCTACCTTTCTATATATGGGTATTTTTCGCCCCTTGGTAGAAAAGGGAAAACTTGACCTTTAAAGCAGATATACAAGTATATATAGGGTTAAACATAACGCACAATAACGCATGATAAGCAAATGGTCACTGCGAATCCGGCTCAATCAGCCTATAACGCTAACAAGGATTCAGTGTCAGAACTAGAACGTCGGAAGGCCATCCTTTCGGAAACGGGTACAGCGACAGGAAATTATGTCTATTGTACCCTAATTACATATGGTTAAGTTAATTTATCTAGGACTAGCTGCACCCCGCGACGTTGTACGCGGCCCTTTTAAGTGGTCTTTACTTTTCCCGGTGCTCTTTATATATATATGGTATGCGGCGCGTCTCTGCCCTTCCCCTTGCCACCCCTTTCCCTGCCACTTCTTCACCCTGCCACACCTTCCCCTTGCCCACCTTCCACATGCTCCTTTACTCTACCTCCAATTCTAATACACCTCATCTTGTCCCTTCCACAACTTGCGCTGCCACCATTCCTCTGCCCCTTTCCCCTAGCTCTCCTTACTTTACCCTTTTTCCCTGCCCTTTCGATCTCATTAACATATATACAACATTTCTTCTTGAGACATTGCTGGTCGCACTACAGCGCCAACTGTTGTTTATCTCGATACCTGCTCCACCAGAAATTCACGCAAAATGTCTTTTTTTCTCATTTTACGGTTTTTCGTGTATTTGGGTAGCCTCCATACAAACCTACTGCCCACTTTTGACTTATTTTATAAAAACTTCTTTATTAAAGTCAATATTAGGTTGAAATGCAATGTGGTGCCTTTTTATAGTCAGCCGCTTTACATATATAGACTAATGGTTGGGGCCGGCCCACTTTTTAGTGTAGCCCTTACAAACCTACTGCTTTTTGTATGAAAACTTCTTTATTAAAGTCAATAATGAGTTGAAATGCGAAATGGTGCCATTTATAGAAAGTCGCTTAACATATATTGACTAATGGGCGTGGCCCGACCACTTTTTGGGGTAACCCCTATACAAACCCACAGTGCAATTTAGTGTTTTTTATGAAAAAATTCTTCATTTCAATCAATATTAGCTTGAAATTTGATTTGGTGGATTTTAGTGGACAACTGCTTCATATACATATACAAATATCCCGCCCACTTTTTGAGGTAGTCCCATATAAACCCACAGCTCACTTTTATGCATTTGTATGGAAAACGTCTATATCAACTTTCAAATTCGATATGGCGGCATCTTACACATCAACTACATCGCTTCATACACATATACTTGTGGGCGTGTACCGCCCACTTTTTAGGGTAGCCCAAATTTGAACTACCACTTTCATGTTTTACAATACTATTTAAAATTTAGTGTGAATGGTATTAGAGCTTCGGTTCAACCGAAGTTAACGTTTTTTCTTGTTTTACGTTTAAGTTAATTTTCTGTCAATCACTTAATTCTCATTTTAAACTTATTCAAAATTATTTTTTACTTTTTAGTTCACATTATCAGTTTGTCTGAAAGTTTGTAACGCATTAAAGGAGACATCGTAGACCCCATAAAGTATATATATTCTTGATCAGCTCGACGAGACGAATCGATCTAGCAATGTCCGTCTGTCTGTCTATGTTGTTGCGCATTTTTTGGGGACCAATTTTTATGCTATCCAGTAAAAATTTAGCACATATACTTATTTTTATTGCACTTTAATAGATTATCAAGATTGACCAGCCTCGCCCACTTTTTGGGGTAGCCTCCTTATAAACTCACCGCCCACTTTTGATTGTAGTCAATATCAACTTAATAATTGATATGGGAACTTTTAGTGGACGGATACTTGACATATACATTGGTTGGACTCGCCCACTATTTGGGGTAGCCCCCATGCAAACCTACTGCCAACTTTTGACTTATTTTATAAAAACTTCTTTATTAAAGTCAATATTAGGTTGAAATGCAATGTGGTGCCTTTTTATGGTCAGTCGCTTAACATACATAGACTAACGGGCTTGGCCCGCCCACTTTTTGGGGTAACTCAAATACAAAACCCACCGTGCAATTTTTAGTTTTTTATGAAAAAATTTTAGTGGGCACCGCTTCATACAGATCTACTAGTGGGCGTGTCGCGCCCACTTTTTGAGGTAGTCTCATATAAACCCACAGCTCACTTTTATGCATTTGTATGGAAAACGGCAATGTCAACTTGAAATTCGATATTTCGGCATATTATGCATCTACTACATCGCTTGATACACATCTACATTTGGGATAGCCCCTATTTAAGCCCCTACTTTTATGTTTTGCAATACTATTTAAAATTTCGTGTGAATGCTATTAGAGCTCCGGTTCAACCGAAGTTAACGTTTTTTCTTTTTTTAGTTTTTTTAAACCATAATTTTTTTGTGTTAAAGTTAATTTTCTGGCAATCACTTAATTCTCATTTTAAACTTATTCAAAATTATTTTTTACTTTTTAGTTCACATAACTATTAAAGCGTGTTTTTTTAGTTTTTCTAACTATAATTTTTTTAAAAATAACATACGCCGTTCTCATCAACAAATGTATTAAGTTGTTGACTCGTTTTGTGGGTAGCACAATGAAACAAAACAAACGAAACGAAACGAAACGGAACAGAACATGATCCACAAAAAAATAAAATATCCTGATGATCATGGTCAGGATATTAGGTCAAAATTGTGAAATTATTGTATTGTCATCGGTGCTTAATACACGTGCAAAATTTCGACTTTAGGAAGTTGGTGAAAATTAAGTTGAAAGATTCCGTTACATAGATAGATCGATAGATATAAAAAGATCTTAAGAAAACTTACAAATGCACAGAAAAATTACAACGGATATGATCGTGAGTGCACAGCAATATATCAAGCAATACATATTCAAAGACCGTCTTGAAGGCTTTAAACGAAGGTTTTAAACGAAACAGCGAAAAGCATCACCACGAAGAGCAAGACAGCTTGATTGAGCCAATTCAGTAACAATATAAAACACTTACCGGGTGCACTGAACAATGTCGCCGAGCTCTTCTTATGGATCAGTGTATTATAAACAGACATAAATTTCAAAGAGACGGCTTCGCAACAACTCAACGACAAAGAACTGCAAGACATTTTGCAGATTATAAGTCTTCCATTACGTTGCAAAAATTGCCATCACAGACTCAACTAAACAGTTGTACTGACAAACGACAAGAATTGGACCTTACGTCTCAAAGTAACATCGAAATCTGGTAGTAATAGCAGCCCGCTATGTTTGGCCGTCGATGGTGAAAGACGTAGCCACTTTCGTCCAATCATGTAATCCGTGTCAGAAAGCAAAAGTTTATCGACACTCAAAATATCCAATCGGCGATTATTCAGTCGTCGTCGCTCGTTTTGAACACATCAACGATGATATCGTCGGACCGCTCCCAACATTGTTTTTCTTGCTGTGGAGTTACATTACGAATCACTATAGTCTTAGGAGTCAATTCAAATCAGCATTGTTTCGCGAACTTACCAACATATTCGGCATCAAGCATTTACGTATAAAAGCATTGTCATCAAGTGTACAGATCTATCCAACTAGAGTGCTGCGCTTCCTTTGATAGTTTCAAGTTTGCGATCTACAATATATCCGGCATCGGCTTTAGCCCTGCTGAAATTGTTTTCGGGGCATCTTTACGAATACCATGTGAGTTTCTCACGTCTACTAACAAAAACTCAACGGAGACCGAATTTGTTGAAACGATTTCAACGTTACCGACTACGATACCCATACGTCACGAATTGGATAAACAATTTGTACATTCCGAATTGACTTACTGCAAAAAAATGTTTGTCAGAATAGATCGCGTAAAATTATTGTTAGAACCAAACCTATTAAGGACCTTTTGAAGTAATAGCAAGCATGCCAAATATTTCGAGATAAAACAAATGAACCGGACTGAATCGATTGGCTCATAGTTGCATATATGTTCGCCACCAATTCAACACCAGAATCAACTCCAATTCAATCTAAGAGAAAATCTCCGAAAAGAAGAACGAAGCTCAAACAACGCAGCATCGCATTACTTCATCTGGAAGGCGAATTAGACTTTCATCCAAATACATATAGTAAATATGTACATATCACTGTGGACGGTAGTCCACGCAAATTACGAAAGCCCACCTCAGTATGGCTCCAGCACGAGTACTATATTATACGAGCAATATCGAAGTTTTTAATGGTAAGTCCGATCGAAACGTGTTATGTACCATTAAAAAGGCCTGGAAACGTACATTCAGAAAATGTCAAAACATATAATAATTTCGAAATATAGAGGGTTGAAAATATCCACCCCAAGCGGAATTATAACTTGAGGTAATTGTTTATTTATTCTTGGCATACGAGCCCAACGAGCCCAAGATCAAGAAAATCGGGTTAGCCGTTCAAAAGTTATGAAATTTTGAAATTTTTGACGAGTTAATGAAATAGTTTCTTTGAATCCTTTAGAAAACCAAAATTCTTGAAACAGGATTTTAGTACACAAAAAGCGTTAGTTTCGGTTGTACAGAAGTTTTAAGCTCTGAATTTAGGTAGGTATTTGTAAAATCTAACAGGCAAGTTTGTTGGAGCCTCTCCCAAAGTCGGCGCGATGTGACCTTTATAATTATGTGAATTGTCCGTCCAAATGACAAATCCCTAAAGTGGGTGGTGGGTTTGTATGGAGATGCCCTCAAAATGGTGAAATCACATCTATTTCTCTATATGTGAGGCGTTCGTCCATAAGAAACCGCTATATTAAATTTTGGTGGGAGTTAAGATTCTATGGGTTTCCATGCCGAATTACCACAAGAATTACCGGTGAACTATGACTCTATAAAAAAAACTTCAGATTTAAACTTTTAAATCTCCAAAACACGTATATGTTTTTTTGACTCTCTTTACAATATGTAACAGAACCACGATATTTTAGCAAAAGTTGAAATTTGTTGTACAGTGTTCTTAGGAATGTATGCTACACATAAATAAAAGTAGGTGTGCCTCGCCCACTTTTATTGGTAGTTCCTATAACGATCCACCATTCCGTTTTAGATTCTCAGGTTTAAAAATGTTGTTTTTCTTTATACCTGATAAGTCCAAAATTGGAAACTTCGCGTAATATTGCATAATCAGTTTTTATACCATTCACACATAGTGTGAAATGGTATTATTAGTTTGTCTGAAAGTTTGTAACGCATTAAAGGAGCCATCGTAGACCCCATAAAGTATAAATATTCTTGATCAGCCCAACGAGACGAGTCGATCTAGCCATTTCCGTCTGTCTGTCTGTATGATGTTGCGCATTTTTTGGGGACCAATTTTATTGTATCCAGTTGAAATTTTGCACATATACTTCTTTTTATTGTAGTTTAATAGAGTATCAAGATTGACCTGCCACGTCCACTATTTGGGGTATCTCCCATATAAACCTACTGCCCACTTTTGAATTTTTGTAAGAAAACTTCTTTATTAAAGTCTATATTAGGTTGAAATGCAATGTGGTGCCTTTTATGGTCAGCCGCTTAACATACATAGACTAACAGGCGTGGCCCGCCCACTATTTGGGGTAGCTTCCATACAAACCTATGGTCCTCTTTTGACTTTTTGTAAGAAAAACTTTTTTATTAAAGTCAATATTAGGTTGAAATGCGATATAGTGCTTTTTAAGAGACATCCGCTAAACATACATAGACAATTGGGCGTGGCCCGCCCACTTTTTGAGGTAGTCCCATACAAACCCACATTTCACTTTTATGCATTTGTATGGAAAACGTCAATATCAAGTTGAAATTCGATATGGCGGCATCGTACACATCTACTACATCGCTTCATACACATCTACTAGTGAGCGTGTACAACCGAAGTTAAGTTTTTTTCTTGTTTTGAAACATTTAATACGATGATTAGATCTATCCTTATTGCTTTATCGAGTTGAAAATATAGCTGTAAAGTAGGATGACAATTAAGAGCAGGTGGCGATATCGGACGAATTCTGTTAACGGATATATCAAAGCCATTGTCAACAAAGACTAAATCATGAAAACGACGTGAAATATTAAAAATGTTTTGCACTGGTTCAATGACAAATCAAGGAGACTATCATGGTTAACATATACAGTTTATATAAAAGAATTATCAACCATTGTCCAACAACAAACCACTGATGTTTGTGTACCCCAAAAAGCGGGGGATAACACCCATAAGAACCATATTTAAGTTGATATTGACTGCAATTAAAAAACTTTTCATAGAAAAAGTCAAAATTGGACGTATGGTTTGTATGGGCGTGGCATGTCAAAATATATACTCTATTTGACTGCATTATGAAAGAAATCTAGTTGACGGATAACAGAAGGATATCTTAAAAATTAATCCCCGAAAATCCGCAACAACTACCACACAGACAGCCGAACATGGCTAGATCGACTCGTCATTCTGATCAAGGATATATTTAGTTTTATGGTGGGGTCTAATAAATTCTAACTGCGTATGATCAATGAGAATCTAAGTGTTCAATTTTGATGTCTGCAGCTCTTACCACTTCTTGCCGATCTATTGTTCCTAAGATCTATTGTTTCATACGGCTAATCGGTCAGACGGACATAGCTAAATCGATTCAGTTTCTGTCGATGACCAAGCAAATACTTACATATATACTTTATGGCGTCTACCACGTCTGGATGTTAAATATATTCGCACAAACATATTATACTATTGCCTTTTTGGGTACAGGGTATAAAATTCGGAAAATATGGTGTAAAAAACTTTTTGCCAAAACTAATTTACTATTAACACTATGTGTAAAAAAAATGTTATAATAATAGCAGGGAGCAGACAAGGGAATCTTCAAAACGCGGTCTTGAGAGGATCTCTATAAAAATAAAGAAAAGTCAATATGCCATACAATTGCCTTTGCCATACTTTGAAGTCAAATCAGTAATTTCCCGTTTTATCGAACTATTGCATGACTTTCTCTGGGACTCCTTGAATATAATATTGAGAAGCTCAAATCCATTTAATCTATATTGCAACATTGATGCTCTAATCCATGTAGGGCATGTAGCCATGCGGTGTAGAAAAGAAAAACGTTCAGCAACTCCTCCGAAACGGCTTGACCGATTTTATATGCAATCTTTTGTGTATATTCGGTAGGTATGAGAATACGTCGTAAAGTATTTTTCACCCTCCTATCCCTTTCCCTTATTTTTTAATCACGATTTTAGTATTTTTGTATGAACAATTTTATAACTGGAGAACGACTGAACCGATTTTAATGATCTCTGATTTATTGAATTCGTTTCCACCCCGAATAGCAGAACAACTATTAAAATATGGAAAAAATGCACGGAAAAAAATTATATTAAAATTAATATACGAGTTAATGGGGTCGTGGACGGCATGGGAAAGGGGGTAGGCAGAAGTTGTGGGGAAAGGAAAAGAGGAAGGGGGTCGGCAAGAAGTGGTATGAGACGTGGTGGTAGGGAAAGATGTGGAAGGGAAAGGGGCAGGGGAAAGAGAGGTAGGAGAAAGGGCTGCAACACGCCGGTTTCCTTTTAAAAAGGAAGAGGAATGGTGGAAAGGGGAGTGTTGGAAAAGGGGTGGAAGGGAGGAGGGGCAGGGCAATTAGAATGGGAGGTAGGGGAAAGATGGTAATTTAAGTGGCCAGGGGAAGAGGGGTAGGGGATTGGGAGGTAGGGTAAGGGATCATAGGGAAGGAGGGGTAAAGGTAGGAGTGGCAGGCGGAATGGCAGCACCGCGCTGGGTACCATTAAAGATAGAGGGATGAAGTGTTGTATACATGTTAATGGGATCGAAGGGGGCAGGGAAAAAGGGTGGTAGAGTAAGGGGTGGATGGATAGGGGGCAGAGGAATGGGGTGGTTGGAAAGGGGTGGAAGGGTCATGAGAAGAGGGGTAGGAGAATTGGAGGTAGAGTTAGGGGGCATAGGGAAGGTGGGGCAGGGGAAAGGAGCGGCAAGGGGAAGGGCAGCAACGCACCGGGTACCAGCTAGTAAAGAATAAAGAACGATTAAAATTAAAGTTTGTGTACTAAAGCTGGAAAACTATCCATAGTATCGATAGTTTTTTTTGTACCACACTAACAATAGTTTTTTTTTCACTAACGATACTATCGAAACTGCAAACCATTTCGATTGGATCTCAAAAGTGCTTTTTATCCTGTAGAAGTGAATGCAGTGTCAGTAAAGTACACTTTATTTGTGACTCCATTAGGACAATTTAAATTTTTAAAAATGCCCTTTGGTTTCGTGAATATGGTGTTTGACGATATGATTAGAGCAGGAAAAGTATCAATTTACTTAGATGACATAATGACAGCAACACAGTCAGCAGATGATCACTTAGACATATTAAAGGAAGTATTCAAAAGGTTGGTAAAAAATAAATTAGAGCTAAGGTTAGACAAATGCAAATTTATGGACGAAGAAATAAAATATTTGGGATATCATATTTCAGAGGAAGGAATCAAACCGGATCAGTAAAATATAGAGTCAGTTTCAAATTTTCCAGTACCAAAGAATGCCAAGGAAGATCAAAGTTTTTAGGATTATGTACTTATTTTAGGAAGTTCATTAAACAATTTTCAATAGAAGCAAAACCACTTTACATTATTATCAGCAAAAACACTGTGTTCAAATTCAATAAAGAAGAATAAAATTATTTCGAAAATCTTAAGACAGAACTGATTGATGCACAAATTTTATAAATTTTTGATTCGAGACATGAAACCGAATTACATTCCGATGCCAGTACAATCGGTTTCGGGGTAATTTTGATTCAGAAAAAAGATGACGGTATAATGCATCCAATATTCTACTTTTCGATAAGGAGAACTGAATATGAATCTAAGTATCACAGTTTCAAACTATAAACCTTAGAAATAATTTACGCATTATGAAGATTCAGAATATATATACATACAAAAAATTTAAAACAGTAACAGATTGCAATTCCCTCACAATGACATTAAATGAAATGGAAGTCAACCCCCGAAATGATCGACGGACACTTGAATTTGAAAATTTTGACTACAGTAGTATCGAACACAGGGACGGAACAACGATGTTGACGCTCTGAGTAGAATTTCAAATATAATAGTACTAGAAGAAAATACGTTTGAACAAAATTTGTCCATTTGTCAAAACAAAGATGAAACAATATGTAAGATCAAAAGAGAGCTAGAAGAAAACAGCAGTACTTTTTATGAAATGAGAAATGGTTTAATTTATAGAAAATAAAAGGACAGAATTCCATTCAAATCATGGAAGGAAATAACTTACGTTTATATGACGACTAGATGGGACATAGACAGTGAAAAGGTCTGCAAGGCAGTTACTAAAACTTATTGGTTCCCTCAGTTAACTAGGAAAATATGAGAAGACAAGAAAAAACGTTAACTTCGGTTGAACCGAAGTTCTAATACCATATTGTAAAATATAAAAGTGGGGGTTTAAATAGGGGCTACCCCAAAAGGTGGGTGGTACACGCCCAATAGTAGTAGATGGTATGAAGCAAAGTAGTAGTTAGATGTGTAAGATGCCACAATATCGAATTTCAAGTTGATATTGATGTTTTTAATACATATGCATAAAAGTGAGATGTGGGTTTATATGGGACTACATCAAGAAGTCGACGGGACACGCCCATTTGTATATCCATATGAAGCGGTTGTCCACTAAAATCCACCAAATCAAATTTCAAGCTAATATTGATTTAAATGAAGAATTTTTTCATAACAAACACAAAATTGCACGGGGGTGTGTATGGGGGCTACCCCAAAAAGTGGGCTGCCCACGCCCATTAGTCTAGATGGTCACCGCGACGTTATACGCGGCCCTGCACTTTCCCCTGCCACTCCATCCCCCTGCCACCCTGTTGAGCGGTTTCGGAGTCTAAAGGGAAAGAACATACATACTTCCATTTTTATATATAAGAAGAATATAAATCTTAAATATAATAAAGTAGTAATAACATTCTAAAAACACATACTCATGATCATTGACTGCTTTAGCTCATGACCAGCTGGTGCGACATCTAGCGTTGAGAAGAACAACATCAAGTTCGCGGGCTAGCGCTTATGTGAAATTGTGTGGTCGTCACCACCTTCCACATGCTCCTTTACACCACCACCAATTCTATTAAAATTAGAAAAATTAGAAAAATTTTCTGTTTCTCTAATCGCCACGAAACTTCACAGGATCGCCCACGGGACTATTTTGAATACTGACACAAAATTGTCAAAATCGGTTGAGCGGTTTCGGAGTTTATAGGGAACACACATACATACATACATACATACATACTTCCATTTATATATATATATATATATATATATATATATATATATATATATATATAGATTTATATAAATAAAAATAAATAAAATTTCTAAAATAAAAGAAACATACTCCTTATTATATCAGCTATCTGCCAGTGAAAGTCCAGTCAAAATCGGTGCAGCCGTTTCAGAGATTAGCCGGAACAAACAAACAGCCAAAAATTGTAAAAAAAATTATTTTGGTATATGTACCGTGTATACATCCATATGCATTTAGTAAAAAGCGGTTATTTTAATATTACAAACAGACACTCCAATTTTATTTATCTGTATAGATTTTATTATTAATTAATTTAACAACTAACATATTAACATAAAGATGTTGCTTATAGTACTTAACAAAAGAATTAAATTAAAATTAAATTAAATTAAAGATTATAAGTTAAAATTATTTAATGCATTACGGACAGAAATTATAAGGAGACCTGGAGAGATTAAATTCAAATTATAAAATCTATTACATGTAGAACATAATACGCGAAACGGATCGTTGCATGCATAATTAGTTGTACACGTGTATAGGAGGAACAATGAGAAGTTTCTAGTAATTCTAGGAGTAGAGAAGTTTAATTGCTCCAATAAATAGGGTGAATAAATATCACCGGAGATAAACTTCTCGATGAATAAAGCACCAAGTATATTTCTACGTTTTTCTAATGTAGGCAGATTGATTAAGTTTAATCGATTTGTATAAGGCGGTAAATTTATAATAGGATTAAATCCCAAATTACGCAAAGCAAAAAGAAGAAACTGCTTTTGCACAGATTCTAACTGTGCCTTATAAACTGAGTATTGCGGATTCCAAATACAACAAGCATATTCAAGTATTGGGCGGATCAATGCAGTAAATAAAACCATCGACCATCATTTGATAAAGCCAACCAAACCCATTGCCTTATTACAAATAATATCAATGTGAGTAGAGAACAAAAGTTTTGGGTCAAAAAGAACGCCAAGGTCATTAATTGAAAATACACGCACCAGCGCAGAGCATTAAATAAGGAATACAGATAAAATGGGTATTGTACGACAAAAAGTCATTACTTTGCATTTATCGCAATTTAGTTATGAAACAATGTTGTCCAACACATAAAAATTTCTACAGGATCCCCTCAAGCAAAGTGGACAAGTGGAAAGGGTAAATCGCTGTTTAGGCCCAATGATAGCCAAACTAACGAACGCAGGGTTATAGAATTGCATTAAATAACACTGTACATAAAAGCACAGGAATAACTCCGAGTGAACAATTGTTCGGCATGAACCAAATAGGATCTGTTATTGACCATTTAAAAGAAAACTTATATAGAAATGACAACAAATGAAATTTAATTGAAACACGATCAAGAGAAATAATAATAAGGAATCAACAGTATAACGAACAATTAAAAAACAAAGCAAGAAGTAATAAAAAGTACAATGGGGGTTAATGGAAGTGATGCGATGTGCACCGGTAGGCATATCGCATACACATCAAGTCGACTCATAGGTGCTGCCTCCTTTCATAAGACAGCACTCCTTCTCTAATAAGAGGGCCTCCACGTGGTGACCCCTGGTAAAGTTTTCTTCGGAATACGGCCAATTTTAGCGGCGTGTGACTCCCACACCCAACTCTCCTCTGTTACCCCATCCTTAACACCCCATCACCTCCTAGACCTAGCCACAGTTGTCAAAATTCCTACAGGGCCGGATCAAGATGTCATGCACACAGTGTCGATGATCAGTCTGGCTGGGGGCCCTATATAAAAATAGCTCAGTCGTTAACGGTGCATAAAAATACCAAAATACCTCGGGCTGCACAGCGATGCAAGCTGCAACTTGAAGAGCAGTAGAGCAGAAGAGCAACATCGGTATCGGCACGTGCGCCGGCTGCTACTCCAGTCAGACCGAGTTAAACAAGACCGGGTACACAGCCGCGACCGAGAGCGGAAGGAGCAACGGCAATGACAACCATTGTCGTGCGTTCCCAAGATCGAGGTAAAAGTAATGGTGCAGCCACCAAAACGTCACAGTATAGTAGGAAAGCTACGCTGGAAAAGAAGCTGCTAATACTACAACCAGGACAGCCAGGAGGTGTGGATGACCCGAAGCACCGGGGATTAAGTGGAGTGGGCGTAAAGTGACAAATGATGAAGATTATGAGCAGTAGCCTGGCAGTAGGTTATATATCAACCCCTTGGAGAAGTTCCAGAGTTGTCTTTATCCCTAAGGCGGGGCAAATGAATGCAACCCTATGCAAAGCATTCAGACCTATCAGATTAACATCATTTTTGTTAAAAACGATGGAGAACGTGATAGACAACCACATTCGAGGAACAGTATCGCATCGGACACTGCTACACCGAGACCAACATGCATACAGGGCGGGAAAGTCGATTGACACCGCACTGCTGAACCTGACGGTAGCAATAAAGGCATCCCTTGAAAGGAAGGAGATCACCTTATGTGCCTTTCAGGACATTGTGGGAGCTTTTGGGAGTAGACCCAGTCATACTGAATTGGATACACTCATTATTGAGGACAAGAACAGCTGAGACTAGAATGAGTGGTACCAACTGAATGGGATAAGATGCCAATTATATGCAGGCGATATCGTCATAATAGCAAGTGGGAGAGAGACTCTGTGAAATAATCAGAAAAGGACTCAAAATAACACAAGATTGGTGCGTTATGGTAGGACTTCACATTAACCTTGCCAAAACGACCATTGTACCATACACAAGGAAGCAAAAGCTTATTAGATTAAAAGAGGTCAGGCTCGGAGGGGTTCCAGTAGAGCTTAGCAATAAGGTTAAATATATGGGGGTAACGCTAGAGAGTAAGCTTTTATGGAAAGCACACATGGAAGAAACTATAAGGAAATGCACAAAGGCAATACTTGTTTGCAGGAAACTGGCCGGAAAATCTTGGGGCTGCAACCCAACGGGGACAAAGCTACCTCGGAAATCAGTCAGAAACGTCTCCATACATGGACGAAGGGTTCATCCTTTATGTCCATGCCTAGAGAGGAAATGACACAGAGAAACATATTTGATCGGAATTTTATCATTAAATGGTCCGACAAAAAATTGTGGACGTTGGATTCATACGTACTAAAACTACACACCATCAAGTGGTATACGGATGGATCCTTGACGGAAAAGGGTACAGGCCTAGTAGTAGTAGGCCCTAGGACTCCCTACTGGGAGTAATTGGGAAAACACACCAGTAGCTTGCAAGCAGAAATGTGCGCTATAATTAGATGTGCACAATTCAATCTATACAGAGGTTATCACAACTGTGATATCGCTATTTTCTCAGGCTTCGTTGAAGGCACTTAACTCCAATGTAGCTAGGACAAAGCTAGTGCTTGAAGCAAATGGTCTATTGGAAAAACTAGGCGAACATAACAGAGTTTCTCTGCTGTGGGTGCCTGGTCATAACAATATTCCGGGTAATGAATAAGCGGACACGCTCGCTAGAAAATTAGCGGCAACGCTATTGATAGAACCTGAGCCGTATTGTGGCATCGGGAGACACACTATATCGGAAGTAATCCACAAGAAGAAGGATATAACAAAAGAACAACACTGGGCTACAAGCCAAGGACTAAGACAAGCAAACTTACTTCTAGGGGCTACAACCCGAGCAGATCGAAAACTATTCTCCAACTAGGTAGGAACCAATTAAGAATACTAATAGGACTGCTAACAGGCCACTGTGTTCTAAAGAAACATTTATATGTTTTGGGGATACATAACTCACCCGAATGCAGATTCTGCGACCACGAACATTGATTGTTCTTTTTTTTTTGTCACGCCATAACTTGAGAACGACTTATCCGTGAGAAAGTGGGGAAAGGGGGATGAGGGGCAGGGGAAGAGTGGCAGAGTGGCGGAGAAATAGGGGAAGGGAATGGGAGGTAGGGGAATGGGTGGTAGGGAAGGGGGCATTGGGAAGAATGGGTAGAGGTAGTGGTGGCAGGGGGAAGGAAGCAACGCGCAGGGTACCATTTAAGATAGAGGGATGAAATGTTGTATACATGTTAGTGGGATCAAAGGGGAAGGGAGAAGGGGAGGTAATATATAGGGGTAGCGGCAGGGGAATGGTTGCAGGGTAAAAGGTGGTAGGCGAAGGGGTGAAAGAGGGCAGGGGAAGGAGGAACAGGGGTATGGAGTGGCAGAGGGAAGGAAGGCAGGTTGAGAGGCAGAAACGCGCCGGCGACCAGGTAGTTATGTGACAAAATATCACCCTGGTGCGCTGGGTTGGTTCCCGCCACGGCATAACAACATTTACCGGTGAAGACACAGAGAAAGCCTCGGATACAATCCTCTATAATGACGGGTCGTATCCGATGCTTCCTCTGTCACTCGTAAATGTTATTTTGAGGTGGTGGGAACCAAACCCAGCAAACCTCCATAAAATTACAATTTGCTCACCATGAAAGTTCCGTGGCATACACAGGAAATACGGGTCCTATCGGACGTTTTTAAGCTGTTTGTGCCGCTTGCATTCGTTCCATAGAGAATGGCCAAATAATTGTCCATTTCTGCAAACGACCCCATTGCCATCCATAAAAAGCTACCATATAAATTTTCAAGTCGATTTTGACTGCAATAAAAATGTTTTTCGAACAAAAATTCAAAAGTTGGCGCGTGATTTGTACACTATTATTTACAAAAACTAGTCAAATAAACTGCAATAAAAAGAAGTCTAGGAACCGACTTTCATCTGGATATCTTAAAGATTTGTCCCCAAAAAATGCGCAGCAATATCCAGTCAGACGAACATAGCCAAATATACTTGTCGCTTAGGATTTAAACATTAAGCACATTTTATTATTTAATTTAAATTTATAAAAATGTGTATTTACATCGAATGACAGCGTTGCCAACACAACAACTCTGCGTAGCACAAAACTCATCTGTACACTAAAAACTGTTTTCTATGAAATCTCGGAGATTTCTGTGACACCTACGGATTTTTTTAAAGAAATTCAAATCACCAGACGGATTTTTGTCTAGAGATTTCTGTGACACCTCCGAATGCGTGAAAGGTATACAACAAAAAAAGAAAAAAACATTAACTTCGGTTGAACCGAAGCTCTAATACCATTCAATTTTAAATCGTTCTGTAAAACATAAACGTGAACATAAAAAAGGTCGTGAAAAGCGGCTTTTTACGATACGACCCGCCCCCAACAAGAAACATTTTTGTCACATCATTGAACTAATAATTTCATTATTTCATTCATTGAATCATTAGTAAAGAACTACAGTCGATGCAAGTGACGAAACCCCACCTCAGTCTGGCTGCAGCACGAGCACTATATCGGTTTTATTTTTAATACGCGCAATATCGAAGTGTTTACTGATAAGTCCGATCGAAGCGTGTTATGTACCATTAAAAAGGTCTTGAAACGTAAATTTAGAAAAAGTTAAAACATATAATATCAGATCACCCCATTCTGAAATATAGTGGGTTAAAAATAGCGGTGTTGGAGCTAGCTGGGTCTATCACCCCAAAGCACAAAGACGAGTCCATCGGGCCCAAGATCAGCAAAATCGGTCTACCCGATTGAAAATGTTGACGAGTTAATGAAATAGTGTGAGTGGTTGTTTGTTTGAATCCTTTCGAAAACCTAAATTCTTTCGGAACAGGGTTTTAGTACACGAAGAACTAAAAACCTTTTGTTCTACAACTTTTTATCAAAATGGCGGAAGAGCTCAAACAAGGTCAAATTTCAATTGCCTACTGTGGCCAAATTTCTTAATATTCTTCAACATAAAGAAGCACGTTGGAAAGCTTAACTGGCGCTGTAAAATTTCTACTTAAGAAAGTATAGGTTAATTGGATATACGATTTCACAACAGCGAGATGTCGGTGTAGTAGAGTGTTTGCCTCGTAATCGGAAGGCTATGAGTTCAAATCAGTCCCGAGCCTGAGAGAAATTTTTTAATTGAGTATTTATTTTTGTTGGTACTTATGATACTGGTTTTATTTTTAATATTAAAGTAATATCAAAGTAAACTAGCCGAATAAAAAAAAAATTTTTCATTTCTTTTTTTTAGATTTGTGTTTTTTTTATAAATTGAAAAAAAGACCTGTTTTTTAATCTATTTTATTATTTATTATTTATTATTTATTTTATTTTATTTATTTATTTTATTTTTAATATTAAAGTAATATCAAAGTAAACTAGGCGAATAAAAAAAAATTTTTTTTTCATTTCTTTTTTTTAGATTTGTGTTTTATTTATAAATTGAAAAAAAAACCTGTTTTTTAATCTATACAGGTAAATAAAATTGGAGTATCTGTTTGTAATATTAAAATAACCGCTTTTTACTAAATGCATATGGATGTATACACGGTACATATACCAAAATAATTTTTTTTACAATTTTTGGCTGTTTGTTTCGGCTTATCTCTGAAACGGCTGGTCCGATTGCACTGGCAGATAGCTGATGTAATAAGGAGTAACTTAGGCTACTTTCATTTTAGAAATTTTATTTATTTTTATTAATATAAATCTATATATATAAAAAATCAATATATACTTATGTCAATTTTCTACCATGCGCTGCATTCTCTCTCTCTCTTCTTTGGCGTTACTGGCATCACACACAATAACGACAACAGCTACAGCAACATCAGCCACAAGTACAACAACAACAATAACGTATATGACGATGATAGAGTACAACAGTGGTACCCAAGCCTATGGACACGAGCCCATTTATATTGCAAAGGCACAGTATAGCCGAGCCTAGTGCTAGCAGTCACTCTCAGCACGAAGAGCGCAAAAACTACAACAACAAAAAGATCGTATATGATGATAGAGTAGTGTGGACGTACGAACAGTAGCACAAAGAGGAGACAAAGGATAGGGAAACTATCCTAGGCTGCCTGGCTCAGAACGCGCGAGCGGGCTATTGCTAACAGTTGCGTCTCAACGACTTCGTTTAAAAATTGATTTCCAGGTCTTATATCAGACTTTTTGTTTGATTAGGTATCTTTTACTTTTTTCCACGTTCTTCTTAATTCAAAATATTTTGTTACATTTTTACTGCTTTCCTTTTTTACCTTTAAGTAATAATTATAAATTAATGTTTAACGTTTTCTTTCATGAAAATATATTTTGTACAGTACATTTGTGTTCAGTATTTAGTTTTACACGGAAATTGATAAATTATTTATAGGCTTATAGGCTATTTTAGTAACGTGGATAGTTGTTTTTTCTAAACTAAATAGTTTTAAGTTGTGTTTTTCGTTTTTTAAATAGAAAAGTGCACACCCATGCCTAAAAGAAAGTCAAAATTCTCTAAAAACACGAGATTGGCCAAAAGCCAAAGATTGCAACGTGAAAATGAATCTCAACAGGATAGGGAAAGTCATCTAACAAATTGTAGATTACGGATGTCCATGTCTAGGTCGAATGAGAGTAGTTCTGAGAGGAACGAACGATTACAGTTAGATAGAACGCGTCATTCATTGTTAAGGACTCAAGAATCTTTGGAATCTAGAGTTCAGCGTCTCGAAAATGATCGTATTCAACACGCTATCTCGCGAAGCTTGGAATCAGTCGATTCAAGAAAGCAGCGCTTAGAAAATGACCATATTCGGCACGGTGTCTCGCGAAGCCTAGAATTATCTGATTATAGAGAGCAAAGATTAGAAAATGTTCGTCGTCATCACCAAAAGCAACGTGAATTTGAAAGTCGGGAACAGCATGACATCCGTGTTGCAGAACAATGCGATTGATATCATGAGTCACAAGGAGAAGGAATCGAGCGCTTAGCTTAGCTCCGGGAAAGTGTGAGTATCATTCGTTAGTCAGAAACAAATTTTGATCGAGAAAGGCTTGTGGTTACTGCCAGATAAACGACAAGTGCTCTGCGAGATATTGAAAGTGAAGTAAACCGACGACAACGACTAAATAATGACCAAATAAGAAGAACTAATAGACGTAATATTGCATGGCGAGAATAACATAACGGTGGGTTCAATTATGATGCCCAAATAAATTATTCTGCTGCGTCTAAGATAGGCCCTATGAATGTATGTTGCAACTATTGTAAAGCTTTAAGGTGGAAAGATGAGTCAAAAGGCGTTGTTCGTCTGCGCTTGAACTCTATTTAACAGCCACCTGAACCGCTTAAGTCTTTGTTATGTGGCGAACATGATCAATCTCAGCACTTCCTAAATAATATTAGACGTTATATGCCCACGATTAAAATACAGGGGCAGGTATATCATTTAATTTATGGTTCCCTTCTACCAATAGATAATGCAAGCGTATCATTATTACAAATATATTTCATTAGCGATTACGTACTACAAAGGGACGCAAGGTTACAATGTTTTCCAAATCAAATTCCTATGTTAGTAGAAAGCTTGCAAAGTATGCTTATTGAAAATAACAGTTGCATTCATGATTTCAAAACTGCTCTTCAATCTTTCGCACCAAATTCAAACGAAAATGACTATAAACTAGTTATAAATGCTGATCGACGACCTCCAGTTCGCCATAATTGACCGAAAACAAACGAAGTATCTGTGATACTGGTAAATGAACATTGTGATAAACGAGATATAATACTTCACAGACATGATAATCGATTGCAGAGAATCTCAGAAACTCATAGATCGTATGATGCTTTGCAGTATCCTCCAATGTTTGTTTATGGGGAAGACGGATATAACTTTGCGGTCTATCAAATGGAACCCAATATAGGCCATCCAAATTTCCAAAAGAAAGTATCCGCTGTACAATTGCTATTGTTACCGATTAATGATAAAAAAAAAAATGAGTACAATCACACACATCTGCATGATTACAAACAATTATTTAATCAATACTTAGTTGACGTATATGCTAAAATCGAAACAGAAAGACCTATTTTTATACGAACTAATCAAAAGAAGCTTCGAGTTGAAAATTAAATTCACCTTCAAGACGCAATCCATCGGAATGAGAATGTAGAGGACTTGGGCCAGTTAGTTATTCTACGTTCATCGTTTATGGGAGGACATAGATATATGCACCAACGCACACAGGATGCGTTTTGTTATGTTAGGAAATATGGACGTCCCGATCTTTTCATAACGTTCACGATCAACCCTAAATGGGACGAAATTACAAACGAACTTTTTACAGGGCAGTTGGCTTGTGATCGGCATGATGTTGTAACAAGAGTTTTTAAACAAGAATTAAAAAAACTGATGGATCTCCTGGTGAAAGGAAAAATTTTCGGTTGCGTTCACTGAATGGCAGAAGCATGGTTTGCCCCATGCCCACATTTTGATATGGTTAGAAACGAAAGTAACAGCTGAGCAATTCAATGATGTTATTCGAGCAGAATTGCCAGATCAAGAAGTTGAACCAGAGCTATTTGATGTTGCGAAAACCCACATGGTGCACGGTCCATGTGGCTCTTACAATCCTCGATCTCCGTGTATGAAGAACGGTGTCTGTAGAAAAAGATTTCCTAAATCTTTTACCACAGATACTGTTACATGCAAGGATGGTTATCCATTTTACAGACGTCGTTCACCTGAAAATGGTGGTATAAGAACGGCAATCCGATCACGAACTAACTCTATCGATATCGATAATCGCTGGATTGTTCCATTTTCACCGGTACTGTCGCGAACTTTTAGAGCACATATCAACGTTGAACTCTGTAGTAGTATTAAGTCCATAAAATACATTTGTAAATATGTCAATAAAGGTTCAGCCTTGGCGGTATTTGGTGTACAAAATGCTAACGATGAAGTGACGTCATATCAAAATGGAAGATATATTAGTACTTCCGATCTGGCCCATGTTATCATTTTCGATTCACGAAAGTTTTCCCGCAGTAACACATCTGGATATCCACTTAGAAAATGGTCAGAGAATTTATTTTGATCCAAGCAATGTCTGTAGAGTGGTAGAAAATCCGAGAAACACGACATTGATGGCATTTTTCGATCTGTGCAATAACGACGAATTCGCAGCCTCTTTATTGTACGAAGAAATACCAGGTTATTACACATTTAATAAACAAAATGGAACATTCCAACGGCGACGTCGAGGTACTCCTGTGGAGGGTCATCCCGGCATATTTCACGAGCATACACTTGGGAGAATCTGTACAATTCATCCCAATAATCGGGAATGTTATCATATAAGGTTGTTATTAACATTTGTCAAGGGACCAACTTCTTTCGAAAGTCTCAAAAGGGTGAATGGGATTTTACATCCTACATATCAAGCGGCATGCCTTGATCTTGGCTTGCCAGAAGGCGATAATCACTGGTGCAACAGTTTAACAGATGCCAGTATAAGCAGCAGCGCATCTAAATTACTAGAGCTATTCGCCATTATAGTAGTTTTCTGTAATGTCTCTAATCCCACAGAGTTATGGGACAAGTTTAAGGATCATTTTACGGATGATAATGTAAGAGACTTCCAACGGCATTACCCGGATGCAGACGTAAATGCTCATTTGAATATATTTACAAATAGAGCTTTGTTTGCATTACAAGACGTTCTTCTTTCGAAAGGCGGCAATTTTCTCCCTCATTATGGTTTACCATCTCCACAAGCGACCGATGGAATTGGTAAAAATTTAAACAGGGAATATATCGAACATACAAATTTTGACCCAGTTGAACTTCAAAATACTATAAATCATAATGAACCACGATTAAACGACGAACAAAATCAAATTTACCGACTCCTCATTGATAGTGTAAATGCAAACGCGGGTGGGTTGTATTTTTTAGACTCTCCAGGTGCTACCGGCAAAACATTTTTGATTAATACGGCCAAAATACGTGCATCTGCCATAGCAGTCACATCCTCCGGAAAAGCGGCAACCTTACTTCCTGGGAGGAAAACGGCGCATTCGATGTTTAAAATCCCACTAGATTTTGATCATATGGAAAATCCAGTCTGCAGTATACAAAAAAATAGTCTCAAAGCCAAAGTACTACAAGATTGTGTATTTGTAGAATGGGACGAATGCACTTTGGCAAACAAAATTTCTATAGAAGCCGTGAATAGGACGATGCAGGACATAAGAAGTAATAATCTATTATTTGGAGGAGTCATATTTTTATTTGCTGAAGATTTTAGACAAATATTACCAGTTGGGACTAAGGGTAGGCGAGCCGACGAAATTAACGTCTGTTTAAAGCGTTCAGTACTTTGGAGACATTGTAAAAAACTTCATTTAAAAGAAAACATGAGAGCACATTCATCCAGAATTCATTCAGAATTTAGCAAAATTCTTCTTGTTGTTGGAGAGGGAAAGTGTCCAGAAGTGAATAGTACTCATGATATAGAACTACCTACCGGTCTTTGTCAAGTTGTGGCAGACACTGAAATTTTAATACATAGTATTTATGATGATATTCACAATCTCAATATCAAAGAAGATTCGTGGTTGTCTGAAAGATCAATTTTAGCACCTACGAACGACCAGGTTACTGCGCTTAATCAGCGCATATTAGATAAGCTATCTGGTGAATCACAAACATACCTTTCATCAATACAGATTGCAATCCGGACGAAGTGGTTAATTACCCAACAGAATTTTTAAACAGTATAATTGTGCCTGGTCTACCCCCTCACAAACTAGAACTTAAGATTGGCATGCCCATCATACTACTCCGTAATTTAAATCCACCGAAATTTTGCAATGGTACTAGGTAGTAGTGTCATTGCAAAGAAAGAAGGTCGTATGATATCCGGATGCGGAAAAGGTGATATAGTATTTATACCACGGATTCCTATAACACCGTCGAATTTTCCATTTGAATTCAAAAGATTGCAATTCCCTATCAATGTCAGTTTTGCTATGACAATCAACAAGTCACCAGGGCAAACGTTAAGCAAAGCTGGTAGATTTAACTAAGGGTTGCTTTACCCATGGGCAACTATACGTGGCATGTTCAGATGCGAGGAATGACAGTAGTGTTGTTGTTTTAGCCCAAGAAAATCGTACACCAAATATTGTATATAAATAAATTTTTCAATAAATCTCTAATACGAAAAACTGAAAATAAATAATAATTAAAATAAAACTTTTAAAATTAGCATAGATATTTCTATACGCGAAATACATAATTAATAAGTTATCGTAAACTCTGCAAACTGAACAATAACTGTTTTGTTAAATTCCGTGAGGACAAAGTCGCGGGCTCAGCTAGTTTAATAATATTTTTATTTATGCTTGTATATATTATTACATTAGAGTATGAAATGCGGTAGGGTTTTTTGAAGTCGTGAATTCACGACTGCAACATTCTTATTTGTTTTATTTTTAATTTTGAAAAGTAAACTCTAAATTGTTTATTAGTTAGGTTTTACATATACAATTATGTAAATCACTATTCAATGAGCCCTATCAAAATGATTCATACCAAATAAAAAAATCTCTTGACGAGATAAAAACTGGCGTTTTGTGACGAACAATTATGTTACTGACCGTTCGTCATGTTGCTACTTTTTTATGCTATAAAACAAAGTTTCTTGTCGGACATCAAGTTCGTTTCACTACTTAATTGAAAGCACATTCTCGGAAATCCAAAACTATATCGCAACATGACGAAAGCTCGCTTACATATTATAATCAATCCAAACAATACAAATAAAAAATACAAATCTTTGGCCACAAAAATGATATCAGAAGTTTTGCGAGTTGCACTTGGTTTTTTTCCTCGTCAAGAGTTATTTTTCTTTGTTTGATAAAATAATACAAGCATTAATAAAATTTCCCAGTGAAGAGAGCTGACTGCTGAGCTGAGTGATATTTTGTCACATAACTACCTGGTAACCGGCGCGTTTCTGCCTCACCACCTGCCTTTCCTTCCCTCTGCCACTCCATACCCCTGTCCCCTTTCACCCCTTCGCCAACCACCCTTTACCCTGCACCCATTCCCGTACCGCTTCCCCTATATATTACCACCACTTCTCCCTGCCCCCTTCGATGCCATTAACATGTATACAACATTTCATTCCTCTATCTTAAATGGTACACTGCGCGTTGCTGCCCTTCCCCTGCCTCCACTACCCATCCTTACCAATGCCCCCTTACCCTACCTCTCACCTTTCTTCCCCCTGCACCCTTTCACTACCACCCATTCCCCTACCTCCCATTCCCCTTCCCCTATTTCTCTGCCACTCTTATCCTGCCCCTCTTCCCCCTTCCACCACTTTCTCTCGGTTAAGTCGTTCTCAAGTTATGGCGTGACCGAGAGAAATTTCGATTCATTTTTATATATATAGATTGTATTATACATACAATACGTTCAATACATTCTCTTATATCTCATTACTATTTTATAATTCGGCCATCCTGACATGTAATCGTTCCGATTTCATTGTAATCTATATTTGATTCTAAAATATCAACTATCCTTGATATCTAGTGTCTAGCCGTGGTTTCATATGCGATGCTTCCAATATTCCTGTGTAGGGTATCTGTGAAAGTTGAAAACCTTCTAGATCAGTAACTATGTATCTGTCACTCGGTAAAACTTTTTCTACTTTGAATGAGCCTTTATAACTAGGTATCATTATTTTACACGCCCCTGGTACACTCACGAAATTTTTCAGAACTACATAATCTCCCTCATTGTTGATTTTTTTATTTGTGATGATGACATATAAAACTGCGACCTACAAAGGTCTATTGTTAGTCTTACTGAGTTAGCTGACCTGCCCTAAGCCTACATAATGAATGAATCCTAGTACTTTCCAAGGATCCAGACTTCTCAGTTGATCCTTTCTGATAAAGTGATTACCTAGTGTTGACGCCTGAGATACGTCAAAAATAAAAATCTTCTACTTTAATTAATTTATGTTCTAACGGAATTATCTAATCGTTATCGGTCCGCCCTTAAAAATGTATTGTAATACCTGCTGAATCGAATTGAGTTGTAATTGTAATATCACTCGCTAATTTCTCTCGTTATTTTTCATCCTTTTCTGTGTGTATAAAAGGCGTCCGCGATAAAGAATCTTTCTATTTTTCTCCCGATCGAACTACTGGCCAGCAACGTTTTTTGAATAAACAAAACGGACTGCGGTCTCTATACAATCTACAATTGAAAATTCTGTCGAACACTACGTGTTCCAGGTAAATATCACTAATATTTCCTCTCTCAACTGCAGCCCTTTTCAGCGGAAAAAACCGATAAAAACCTCCATGCCTCATGTTCCGCCTGAATGAGGCTTGTGTGTGAAACATTGGCTTGTGAAAGCTATAGTTATGTGTGTGTGTGTGTTTGCTTATTAGTGTTATCTAGCGATGTGGTTATGCGTAAATATATTAAATTGCGTATTTAATAGACACTCAAAAATACTTGCTGCGCACACAAACACGTATACGAAACGAACATTAAGAGCGTGAGAGCGTGAGAGCGAGAGAGTGTTTGAGTAGTAGCCAACTAATGTAAATGCAAGCGTGAGGGGGCGAGATACAGCGATTAAATATGCACGAGTAATATTTATTTGTAGTTGTATTTAATTGAAAAATTAATTTTTTTTGTGTTTGATGCCGGCAACGCCAAACTATATAGAAACGCGTTTTATCTCTTTCTCTCGCAGCATACATTTATAGTAGTAGGGACAGGGGGAAGGAGTGGATGGGAAAGGAGTGGCAAGGGGAAGGCCAGATCGACGTCTGCCAGGGTACAGCTAGGCAGACATCAACAGGCACGAAGTCAAAACAAACAAGCGAAATAATAGAATCAATACGAAGTCTATTATAATCAGTTTTCATCAAGGTTTTCTTATGACGTTGTCACGTAAAATTATCGTCCGTAAACCGACTTTACAGACACCCATTTTTTTTTTAAAGTATAATTTTTTTAAAACTAACATACGCCGTTCTCATCAGCATAAAAAACGAAACGAAACAGAACGGAACGGAATAGAAAATGATCCACAAACAAATCAAATATCCTGATGATCCTGGTCGGGATATTAGGTCAAAATTGTGAAATTATTGTATTGTCATCGATGCCTAATACACGTGTAAATAGATACAGGTCAAGCTAATAAAAGCGTGTTAAAAATATTGAAGAAGCAAGAGCATAGTGCTTATTTTTGATTTTCTTGTCCGCAAATTGAAGAGTTAGAGGGTTATAAAGAAGCTGCATTTGAATAAGCACAGACTTACATATGTACATACATACGAGTATGTACACAAGCGAACTATAGCACAGTGGCGGTTTCGGCAGGGCCCAAAAAAAAAAAATTAATTAAGGGCGCTAAATAAAAAGTAAAATAAAATAATTGCTAAAACTAAACAATTAAAAGACAAATTAAAAAATGAAAAAAAAAAATTCTGTGTGGTGTATTGTGGAGAGTGGAAAATTAAAACCTTAATTAATTTTTTGCGTACAAGAACAGCAGCGACAACAACAACAAAATAAGGTAACTCATCGAAGCTATGGCTACAACAACAAGAAAAGGAGTGGAACGGCAGAAAGATCAGGTGAACGGTACACGTATACAGCAATATTGTATCCGTTAAAAAGGTCAGTGAACTTTTCCCTCCAAAAGTATAACCCATATACATACAAACACACACTCACAGACTCGCACTCACGATCTGTACGGAGAAAAATCCGTTACACGGACAAATACGAAGAGAAATTGCATTCTCAAGCAGTTTTGTCACCCTCTCTAAAAAAAAAAATTAATCAAAGCATAAACGCAGCGTGCTATCCCGATTCGTTCCTGCTTTCTGTGCAAAATCTCAGTAGCATATGCAGCAGCTGAAAACGTAGGTCGCTGACGTTAGGAAACGGGAAAACCCAACATGCAATTATTCGAATCTCTCAAATAATTGTAGTGCGATTATTATACATATTCTATATTGATAGAAAATATTTTTAAATTATATATCTTTCTCGGAAAAAAAAACACAATGTCACATCGCATAAATAACCGATGAAGCTCAACAGCAACTGTATTACATTTCCTCGTCTGTTTATCTACGGTTTTTTTTTTCCTTTTTCGCATGATAGAAAATTGTTTCGATAATATTTGTTCATTGCTACACAATATATACTCTACTAAAAACAAAAATAGGGAAACATATTGTTATAAATAAAAAGATACATACCCAACGCACAAAACCATTAAAAAAAAAATGTTTTCTATTAAATCAATATTGTCAACACCTTACACTCAACGGAAACTTTCTGCCTCCTGAGCTAGTCATATTTTCCCCTCCTTTTACGGTTACCGGAATCGATTTTGCTGGACCTTTCAATATCAAGTCATCCCTTCTCAGAAAAGGCCCCACCAGCAAGTGCTACGTTTGCGTATACGTTTGTTTTGCAACCAAAGCTATACACTTAGAACTGGTTGGCAGCCTCTCTTCGAATGCATTCGACTTCCCAAAAAAGTCGTGTCCGACAGCGGACGTAATTTTGTTGGCATCAGCAAGACACTTCTCTCTGATTTTAACATGTTTATTCAGACCACTTCGGCCGATGTATCCGAAAAGTACAGTGCACTTGGTCTAGAATGGTCCTTTATCCCGAAATCAGCAACTCACATGGGAACTCTCTGGGAGGCAGCTGTGAAAAGTTTCAAAAGTCATTTGAAAAAAGTAGCAGGCTGTTACATTTTCTCCTATTAAGAATTTTGCACGCTCTTGGCTCCAATAGAAGCACTGCTTAACTCTCGGCTCTCGCTCCCCTATGTCGGAAAATCCATCCGACATATTCCCACTCACACCGAGTCACTTTCTGAGAGGACTACCTATGGTTGCTATCCCAAAACCAGGCGATGAAGATATCTCTCTTATCAATCGCTGGGAAAAAATAAAAGCTATGCACCGTCATTTTGCCCGACGATGGAAACACGAGTTTCTACTTGAGTTCCACAAAGATCCGCGTTGCTGAGCTTCAACACCAAAATGGTCTCATCACTCGACCTGTTGTGAAGCTCTGTGTGCTCCCACGAAATAAATGCACAACGCTACAAACACAATCCTTATACTCAGTCGAATTTTAACAATGTCCTCACATACTTCATATGCACTTACTCTAGAAGCATTTACTCATTACATCCCAATCTGTCTCCGAAAACTATCTAATGCCATCTCTGGCGTTTCTTTTTTTTCTCTCTTCCACATAGCTCATGTAACAAGTGCCGATTGTGCCAGGACAAGCACTCCTTGAGGTTCTGCAAGAAGTTCCTCCAAATAGATACCCTGCGCAGACGTCCGACGGTTCGCCGACTTGACTATTGCCAAAATTGTCTGGCCACATCGCAACTATTTGGCCAATGCAATTCGATTTGCGGCGATGTGGAGATATCCACCACACCTTGCATCATGCCGACCAAGAGGGATCCAGGACAACAGTTCAAGAGCGACTTGGCCCAGTCGCCGCTGCAACAAACGGACGTACTGAGCGTCAATCACGCCTGTCGACTCGTCAGCCGCGCCGACCGCGTACAGTTCGGACCCAGCCGAGCAGATCACTAACGCTATCCGTGCGCTGAGCGTCCTTCGCAACAAATTTAAAGTTGCACAAGTGCAAGGACGGATCGATGTGACGCCTGGATGCGTAAAAAATAAAAATCTTCTACTTTAGTTAATTTAAGTTCTAACGGAATTATGTAATCGTTATCGGACCGCCTTTAAAAATGTATTGTAATATCTGCTGAATCGGTTTGAGTTGTAATTGTAATATCACTCGGTAATTTCTCTCGTTATTTTTCATCCTTATTTGTGTGCATAAAATGCGTCCGCGATAACGAATGTTTCTATTTTTCTCCCGATCGAACTACTGGCCAGCAATTTTTTTTGAATAAACACAACGGACTGCGGTGTTTATACAATCTACAATTGAAAATTCTGTCGAATTTTTATTCAAAAAAGGTAGTGCACACTACGTATGCCAGGTAAATATCACTAATATTTCCTCTCTCAACTGCAGCCCTTTTCAGCGGAAAAGTTACAGTAGGAGCTAATTTTTCCTCATAAATTAACCCCACTTTACCTCTAATCCTCTCCCCAAATTAAGGCGCAGCCTTTGTCACCTAATATTCGCAGTCTGCCTCTAGCTACAGCTTCACATTCAGCAAGAATGTGAAGCGAGGTCTCCTCTTCGTGGTCGCAGAATCTGCATTCGGGTGAGTTATGTATCCCCAAAACATATAAATGTTTCTTCAGCCTACAGTGGCCTGTTAGTAGTCCTATTAGCATTCTTAATTGGTTCCTACCTAGTTGGAGCATAGTTTTCGATCTGCTCGGGTTATAGCCCCCTAGAAGTAAGTTTGCTTGTCTTAGTCCTTGGCTTGTAGCCCAGTGTTGTTCTTTTCCTATATCCTTCTCCTTGTGGGTTACCTCCGATATACTGTGTTTTCTAACATTTGCCCTACGTCTTTCTAGTTCCACCATGTTGGTAATCAGTAGCCTAGCTTTTGGGAATTTAGTCGCTATGGAGCGTTTCTCGGGAGCGGACCGTGCGTTGTGCGTACGTGAGTTTTACAAAAACGGTAATTCATCTTGTTTTCATTTCTTGAAGCTCATTTCCATCTTAATGGACATGTAAAGAAGCAAAATTGATGCTACTGGAGTGCAACCAATCAAAAACACAAACATCAGAAACCCCTACATTCGCCTAAAGTGACCGTATGGGCTGCGATGTCGGCGCGAGGAATTATCGGCCCTTACTTTTTTGAAGATGAAAAGGGACGCACAGTTACAGTTACAGAGATGTTAGACGACTTCTTCGTGCCTGAACTGCAAAACTTTCCTGGTTATAACCAAAGAACATGGTTCCAGCAGGACGGAGCAACTTCACACACGTCCAACAGGTCTCTACCACGAGTTCATGAAATTTTTCCTGGCAAATTGATCTCCAGGAGAGGTGGCATAAATTGACCTCCACGAAGTCCCGATTTAACCCCAATGGACTTTTTCCTGTGGGGTTACGTCAAATCTAAAGTTTACGGCAACAAACCGACTTCCCTGGCACAATTAAAAGAAAATATCCGTCATGAAATGGCAGCCATCACGGAGAATAACTGCCGAGCCGTAATGGGAAATTTTAGTGCTCGATTAAATGAATGCCGTGAACGCAACGGTTTACATTTGGTCAATATTATTTAAAAAAAATAAATTCCCAAAGTGAGTTGAAATACTCTCAAAAGAAAGTTCACATTTAAAAAATCGATAAAAAAAGTAAGTAGTTCATTGAAAAAATGTTTATTACATATTAAAATAATATGTAATAAACATTTTTTCAATAAACTACTTACTTTTTTTATCGATTTTTTAAATGTGAACTTTCTTTTGAGACACCTTGTATTTCAACTCAGTGAGCAGTGGTACGCAGTCCCAAGTTAGAAATTCTGAAAGTGCAGTGTAATTTATATATTTTTTGATGATTATGCAAGCTGAAGGGGTACTGTTTCTAGTGTCCCAGATTACCTTCGTGCTCCTGGTATACAGGCCTTTAATTCGGCCTTCTTGGATATGGCATGGAACTTTCATGAAATTAATTTCTGAAATTAATTTTATGTTAGTTTGCTGGGTTTGGTTCCCGCCACTTCAAAATAACATTTACGAGTGACAGAGAAAGACTCGGATACGACCCATAGAAGATTGTATCCGAGGCTTTCTCTGTGTCTTCATTGGTAAATGTTTTGCGGTGGGGGGAACGATTTAAAGACCATGATTTGCGAATATTCACCTGGAATGTTCTGTGCCTGTATAGGGCAGATATCCAGCTGGTTGATGCCCTCAACAAATTCGAGGCTGACATATCGCATTATAGTAAATGCAATGGAACAGGTGTGCTCAAAGAAGGGATCCTGTAATATCTATTATAGTTGCCGTGCACGAATTTAGATACGGAATCTTTGGCTAAACAGTCGGAAAGTTTAGCCTTTACGACACTACCTCCAGCAATGAAGAGAGGCTATTTTCGCACCTTAAAACTCGAAAGCTTACTTGGCGCAGTAACGATCAAAAGACACGCAACCACATTGATCATGTTGTGATCAACGGAAGGCACGCATCGAGCGTGTTGGATGTGCGAACGGTAAGAGATCCCTTCATCTACTTGGACCACTACCTTGTGGCAGTCAAGGTACGCACCAGGCTCAGCATGGTGTATGCGCACGTCCCAACACTCAACGAAAGCTAGACGTCGGAAAACTGCAATCACAACAGACTGCCAAATCATTTTCAGCCAGACTCTTTCAACTGTACTAGGAGTCACCTGGGAGTCTTAAGCCCGGAATTTATTTCTGCAAGGACTATAATGGAAGTCTGGTTAAATATGCACAGGAATCGCTGAAACTATGGAGAAGTCTTCTAAAGAAGAGAACGATGCCGCCGCTAGAGATGCATTTATAGAGCCACCGAACTCGACTCAGTAATTAAAAAGCTGAAGAATAACAAAGCGGTAGGCTCCGATGAGCTGCTAGCTGAGTTATTCAAGACCGGTGGCGAAGAGTTGGTAAATCGTGTGCACCAACTCTTATGCAAAATATGGTCCGATGAATGCATGCCCAACGGTTGAAATCTCAGTGTTCTTTCTCCTATCTTCAAGAAAGGAGACCCCGCTGTCTACGCGAACTACCGGGTAATAAGTTTCCTTTCAATAGGATACTTAATACACAAATGCACTGATAAGCCAGTATCAGTGTGGCTTCAAACTAAAGAGGTCGACCAGTGACCAAATTTTCACTTTACGCCAAATCCTGGAAAAGATTTGTCGATTATAAGGCCGCTTTCGACGCGCCGATAAGAACGAAGTTCTTCAACGCCCTATCTGAACTTGGTATCCCAGCAAAGATCGTTCGTCTTTGCATGATGACGCTATCACACACCCAAAGCGTCGCCAGAGTAGGTAAGAACCTCTCCGAACCCTTTCATACCAAGAGAGGTTTCAGGCAGTGTGATGCTTTATCGAGTGACTTTTTTTATCTTTTGATGGAGTACACCCCACTGCCGATACGTAGAACGGTCTGGCACGATCTTCCATAAGGAAGTGATGCTACTCGCATTTGCTGATGATATTGACATCATCGGCACGAACGAACGGCGAATTAGCACAGCGTTCTCGGAGATTGAGAAGCAGTTACGTCTCATTAGACTAGCGATGGACGAGGAGAAGACGAAGTACTTGCTGTCCATCAGCGGACCATCAGCGCGTCTTGGACGGTCTGTGAGTATGTAGAATTTCAACTTCAAAGTTGTAGAAAATTTCGTCTATATGGGAACAGAAATTACCAGCGACAACAATATCAGCCTAGAGATCAAATGAAGCTTCCTAACCGCTGCTACTTTGAGCTCTGCAAGCAAATTATAAGTAGAGCCCACTCTCGAAGTACGAATATAAATATCTATAAGACACTGATAATCCCGGTCCTGCTGTGTAGCGCAGAAGTATGGACCCTGACATAATGCGTTTTTAGAAGTGTTCGAGAGAAAAATTCTTCATAGGATTTTTGGTTCACTTAGAGTTAGCGTCAAGCTTAGGACCTGTATCAACCACAAGCTGTGTGAGCTGTATAATGAGACTAGCCGAATGCGGTCTGCTTTAATTCACTTCTATTTTCCAACTAAAATTTAAACTGTTACAATAATTATGATTAGCCTAAGATTGCAATGTTAGAACAACAACAAAATATTAATCTCTCACTCTCTTTAAGAGTAGGAAGCAAATATGAAGTTAGAGATGTGCAATGACATAAAGATGTGTAATGAGATAAAGATAATTCAATAGTAATTTAACATGACTTAGTTCTAACTTATAAATTAATTGATCTCCTCCGACATAACTCTTTATATTTGGTTGGCTTTAGAGGTAAATAGGAAATAGAACACGTTATAGTTAGTAGGATATAGAGGTAAATAGGAAATATAACACTGCAAACCACGGTCAATTATTTTTGCGCGACTACTATCCCACTGTGCCATTAATGAGAGAGACAGTTGCATTGCAGCAACAATATCCCGCCCTGCTCACAATGATATTCCCTACGAGCGCATAAGAAAGAAGCATGCGCGACCAGATAGCACAGACTGACATTCCATCCCACATAACCCATCCCGCCGACACCACTCACGTGCAGGAGATCACATATTGCACACATTTCTATACACACGCAGTGACTACTCAAACGAACAAGAACAACAACAGCGAACCTCTCTCGACAAGAAAGCGGTATAATAGCAGCAGCAGCAGAGATTGAAGAACGAAACAACAACAACAAGACCAACAGATAACGGCACGCATTCGCCAAAGAAAAGATCGCAACACCGGCGCAACGGAAAAATGCAAACTGAGAAAGAGATCCATTCTCACAACAACAACTACAATGCTAACGAACAACGGCGCACACTCGCCAATGGAAAAAGAACCCAACGGAGAGAGACTAAAAGAAACAAGTGCGCAGCGGAAGCGACATTGCGAATAATTCCTGCTTCATGTGGTCTTGGAAGAAATGGACACACACTTTGAATCGAAAAGCAGCGCAGGACAGACCGCAGGTAAGTCTGGTATTTTTGTTCGGCGCCGGCGATAACGGAAAAAAATGTTGTTGTTGCTTTCATGTACATTTTAAATATACTAAAATGTGATTGAAAGCATAACTTAGGCAACGGTTTGCAATTGAAGGAAAAGAAATCAAGTACATAGAAAAACATTTATGAAATAAAATATAAAAAGCGCGGTGCGGTGACATATACATTAAATAAAAAAAAAAACAGATTAAGCACAAGGAAATAATAGTGTTAGTGCTGGTCGTAACCAAATAGCAGATAAAAATAGTGCTTTTCTTAGGCGCTGGAACTGACGGACTCTGGCCCGTGTTTCAACGGCCTTAACAGTCAGGTACCGGAGACGACTCCGTCCTGTGTTTTTCTTAGGCGTTGGAATTGACAGACTCTGGCCCGCTATCGGGAATCGTCCACACTACTGAACAAAAAGAAGGAAGTCTCCTTGATACCGCCGACGCGAACACACCACACTGCTCCGGGTTTAGGTTTAAGAAATGATAATTCTAGAATTGGAAAATTTTTTCCATGCGACCCGATAGAATATCACGTGCGTAATGAGACAAGTAACAGACGGATTAAAGCTAAATTATTTAAAAACTTTGAGGTGTATTAATCCAAAACTTTGCTAATTATAATAACAGCAAACTCCGAATTGAAACTTTATGAAATAAAATAACTGGAGTGCACTTGTACAGGAGCGATAAAATAAATAAAATTTTGAATTGAAATGTTACGAAATAAAATAAATGCAATGCAAATTGAATAGGAGCAATAAAGTAAATATAATTCCGAATTTATATTTTATGAAATATTGTAAAATAACTGCGGTGTGAATTGTATCGAAGCGATAAAAATCAATAAAATTTTAATTTAATTTTCCGAAATAAAATAAGTTCGGTGCGATAAACTTAATAAAATATGCAATTTTAAATCGAAATTCCGAAATGCATTTTTCTTAAAAAACAACAAATCCTGGACTACAGCACCGCCAGAGGTCACTGAATTTTATACAAATTTCTGTGACAAGACGCCTGGGCATCCGACGAGGATATCCCTGCCTGTGACCACGTTACAATTATTTATTACACCAAATATTAACTTTAAATTCGATATGATGCCTCCTTATGGACGGACGCTTCACAAACATATAAATAGGTGGGCTCCCTCCTTTCATGGGGCACTCTTCGTTAATTTTTCGAATTTTACACGAAAAACTTGCTTATTACTGGAAAAATTAATCCAAAATTGTATATGCTGGCTTCCTAAGAGAATAAGCTTCTCATACTTTTGAAAAGGGACATACAGTTCTTTTTATTGAAGTTTAATAGAGTATCAAGATTGACCCGCCACTCCCACTTTTTGGGGTAACCCCCATACAAACCCACCGCCCACTTTTGACTTTTTGTATGAAAAACGTTTTATTGTAGTCAATATCAACTTAATAATTGATATGGTAGCTTCTAGTGGATGGACGCTTCACATATATATTAATAGGTGGGACTCGCCCAGTTTTTGGGGTAGCCCTATACAAACCTATTGCCCAATTTTGTGTTTTTGTATGAGAAACTTCTTTACAAAAGTCAATACATTAACATACATAGATAAATGGGCGTGTGCCGCCCACTTTTTGGTGTAGTCCCAATATAAACACACCTCCCACTTCTGGGTTTTTTATAAAAAAAAATTTTTTTATTTAAATCAATATTTGCTTGAAATTCGATTTAGTGGATTTTAATGGACAGCTGCTTCATATACATATACAAATGGGCGTATTCCGCCCACTTTTTGTGGTAGTCCCATATAATCTCACAGCTCACTTTTATGCATTTGTATGGAAAACGTCAATATCAACTTGAAATTCGATGTGGCGGCATCTTACAGATGGTCGCTACATACACATCTACTAGTGGGTACTATTTAAATCCCCCACTTTTATGTTTTACAATACGTTTTAAAATTTTTGTGTGAATGGTATTAGAGCTTCGGTTCAACCAAATTAAACTTTTCTTGTTTTTTTTTTTGCTTCTTGCAAAGGAATATAGCTGGGTATGCATTTAATGCCTTTAAGCCAGACTAGATCAGTTCATATGATGTCTTGTTTTTTCAGCTAGTTTCTCATGAAACTTCGCAGTTGCCGATGAATTTGAAGGATCTCATGATCATTATACTTTCTTTCACCAATCATGTCAAGTAAAATTTGCCGAAAATTTCTTTACTGGTATTGCTTCGTCGTGCCAAACTATAAAAGTGTGCGTTTTGAGGATGAAATTATATCTAAAAAGCCCAAAAACTTGAAAATATTCAGAAATGGCAGCTCATTTTCACACTTGACATTGACTATAGACCATGTTAACAAAATATGTAGTCAACAACAAACCCGAACGCAGTCGAACGCACATAAATTTTACTCCATGGAATATCGGAGATCGCAAGAAATTTCATACTATCTATTCGTTTGTCTGTCTGTCTGGAAGTTGTTGCTCATTTTTTTGGCACCAACTTTTTATATATCCTGTTGTAAGTCGGTACGTAACTTCTTTTTATTGCAGTTTAGTTGAGTATCAAAATTGACATGCCACGCCTACATTTAGTGTAGCCCTCATACGAACCAACCTACCACTTTCGACTTTTTGTAAGAAAATTTAAAAAATTTAAAATAAACTTAAAAATGTCATGGTGGATTCTTATGTAGATTCTACATATATATCAATAGGTGCAACCATCCCATGGTGGATTCTTATGAAGAGACTCTCTACATATATATCAATAGGTGCAACCATCCCTCTTTTGCTTTTTTGTATGGAAAACGTTTTTATTGCAGTTAATATCGTCGTGAAATTTGACATGACGGCTTCTTATATTAAGGACGGACGTTGGGTAGCATGCTACCAACAAGTGGCCCATCGACACCAAGACTAGTCCTGTTCCACAGCTACAGACTTACGTCACCAGCAGCTTTAACTTTTATTTAAATAAAAAACACTAAATCGTACAATAAAATATAAAATTAATGTTAAAAATAAAAAATAGTACAAATTACAAAGTCAAACATTGAGAATTGATAAAATGTTTTGTTTATAAGTATAATTGGTAGCACACAGTAAAAAGCATGAACTGAGCTTATTAAATTCAAATATTTAGTTTGAGAGGCACAAAATGCCTGTTTGGTCTCTGGGGAACATTAAATAAAATATTATTTAAAATGTAGGCAGAATTAGTTTCACCGTATATAACTTTATGCAGAACGCATACTTCACTTAAATATCAAGGGGCGTCTCACGCCCACTTTCAGGGGTAGCCCCCATAGGAATTTATCGCCAAATTTTGTAATTTTGTATGAAAACTTTCTTATTACAGTAAATATTAACTTCAAATTTAATATAGTGTGTTCTTATGGATGAACGCTTCACATATAATATGCAATCAATAATATTATAGATGTGATTTCTCCATTTTTGGGGCAGCTTCATTCAAATCTACCACCCAATTTTGGGATTTTTCATGAAAAACTTTATCGTTTTTGCCAAAATAAACTTGAGATTTCATATGGTGGCTTCATGTGGGGTACAGTCCACGTTTAGGTTGTTAGATTTTAGAAACATATTTTTTACACCTGCAAAATTAGCTTAAACCTTCATGTGATCTGTATTAAAATTTCGGTACCACCGAAGTTTACGTTTTTTCTTGTTTTTAAAATAATTGTTTTGAAATTTATCAACTTCATACAAAAGGGGAATCCAATTAATAATAGCAAATAGTGCGTAGTATTTAGGGGGACCCAAATTAGTGCGCCGTACGGTCGGTCAGTGGGATGAAAATCAACTGGAAGTCAACCCCTTGTTCAGCAATGATGCTTATATTTGGCATATCAATTAGAAAAATTGCGGCATTTGGCGTCAAGAAAGTTCACGAGAGATTCTCGGGGCACCGTTACACACACAAAAAATCACTAATTGGTGCTCTTTATGGGCCGGTGGAATCATTGGTCCTTACTTGTCTAAAAATAAAGCCGGCGGGAACGTTAGCTTCAACGGCAAGGGCCATAGATTAACGACTATTTCGTGCTCTAATTGAATGGGATGTTTATTGAAGACATGTTTTTAATACAGGATGGCGCCACGTACCTCGCCAAAAAATTAATGAAGGAAAGATGTGGCGAACCGCGAACGTTCGATTTAGCACCTTTGGATTATTTTCTCCAGGGCAACGTGAAGACATTGGTTTAGGAGAACAGACCAGCTACTTTGAACTATAAAATCGACGTCAAGCTTGTATTGGGGCTACGGGGCAAAAGTAGTCTCATCTCTACCTGTATGATTTTATTAGGATTTACGTTTGATACACCAAATTTGGCGTTTATAGCGTAATAAACGAAAAAACCCAAACAATTTTTATACAAGAACTTAAAAATTTGTTTAGGGACTACTTAAAGTGGGGCTGGCATGTTCGTTTAATACTAGTTAATACTAGAAAGAGAGAAGGAGAGTCTAAATATTCAAACTTGAAGACTCTGTCTTTCATAGTCTCCAAAATCAGTTCTTTCAGACGGTGAAACGGACAGACGGACATGTCTATATTGACTCGTCGACATGCTGATCAAGAATATATACACTTTTAACTAGCTGAAACGTACAAAGAATTAAAAATCAAAAAAAGATATTCCCTCTACTACAAATCCATATAAAAAGGTAGAAAAAGTGAGCAAATGAACTTAGATAACCCCTTAATATCTTCAACCGAATTCGGAGTTAAAATGGAATAATGGGTGGTCCTGGTGTTGCTTAACAATGCTCAACAATTTGCATCGAAGTAATGAAGAGTGTGTAGCAGATCGTAGTTGCCTGCAGCGTTTTTGCAATTAATAAGACATATACTTTGGTGAAAAAGCCAGTGAGAATAATACAGCAAGCGGATCATTTACCACATATTTTTGAAAAGTCTCACCCTATTGCGTTTTTAATGCCGATGAAACCGGAATACAATTTTTTGCCAAATGAAATTTTCAAACACAAAAATTAAAAGGCGAAAGCTTTAAAACTAAGAAACCACGCCTCTTTTAAAGGGAAGGACGTGCCACTGCCGTACTACACTACCAGGAGTACTTGGATGACTAGTAAACTTTGGACGGATATACTGACAGGTCAGATGCAACAGAACAGATGCAACATTTCCGAACAAAGAATTTAATTTTTACCATTAAATACAACTGCCACAACTGAATCAGGGAGACATCCACTCGTATAAACTTAAATACCGGGAATTCCATATAAATTACAAATTTTGGCATTATAATGGGAAACATCTCTTGAGGACTTTGTTACGTGTGCCAATGACCGATAAATAAATTAAAAATAATGAATTAATTATCGGGCATTTACAGCCCTGGCATTCAGTGTTTACCTAGAGTAATCACGGTAACTCAAGAACCGAGTAACCGGTAGAGGTCGAAGACAAATAGAATGTGATTGGCAAATAAAAAAAAAGAAAGAAGAAGGGGTTAAAATGAACCATTTTTGAGTTGGACTCTTTTTTTCAACATTGGGCGCGCGATCACGTGCCTAAAAGACAAAATAGAAAAAAAAAACTAAAACGCAGTAGTGCTATAATCGCTATGATAGCCACCAGTATGCCAGCCACCACCAGCGCAGCAGTAGCTATAATCGCTACGACAGCCACCGGAAAGTCAGCCACAACCGGCGCGTCGTCAGCAATAATTAACAGAACAGCCATAGAGACAAAGCAACAACCAGTGCGTCATCGGTAACATCACTACAACAACCATCGGCACGGCACCGACCACTGTACCAGAAAAAGGAAACAGGTTTTTATGTTTAACCCTCAACCACAAACATAAATATCACCAAACTTGTGGTAATGGGTTTTTTTTTGTTTATTCACGAAAATCCAAATGCAGGTGCCGCAAATAATTGTATGCTGCGAGAGAAAGAGATAAAACGCGTTTGTATATAGTTTCCCTATATTTTTGTTATTGTTGTTGTTGTACTTGTGGCTGCTGTTGCTGTAGCTGTTGTTGTTATTGTGTTTGATGCCGGCAACGCCAAAGAAGAGAGAGAGAATGCAGCTTAGTCAGTAGCAAACGCGCATACACATATGTATATATAATTTTATATATGTATATAGATTTATATTAATAAAAATAAATAGTGAAATTTCTAAAATAAAGTTACTCCTTATTACATCAGCTATATGCCAGTGAAAGTCCCGTCAAAATCGGTCCAGCCGTTTCAGAGATTAGCCCAAACAAACAAACAAACAGACAAAAGTGTACAAAAATTTATTTTGGTATATGTACCGTGTATACATCCATATGCATTTAGTAAAAAGCGGTTATCCCGACCCGCGTCGCTGGTCCCAGAAATGATCATTTTCCAGTGGATCGAATTGTGTCATTTGAGGTCGGGGCATTGAATCGTCTTTCGTGTTCATCACGTGGTACACGATCTGGATGTATCACAACCTTGTAATTATTGCTAGTCACTCTATCTTTAGCTATTTTAAATTCATGCACTAAAATATTGTGATCATGTAGAACTTGTTAAATTTTTTGTACCATGTTTCTTTCTACACCTTGTACGTACTCAGAACGCCTTTTGGCTTGCGCTTCCTCATCCCGCATGAAATAAACTTGCAAAAATTTTGGTTGTATATTAGTAGCAGGAAACAAAGAGCTAATTGTGTGGTATACTTGCCCTTGGATTGAGAAAGTCGGGCAAAATCCTGGCATTGATACAATGTTATCTGCCCCAAATAATGTCATATGGAAGCATATATTGTATTTTCTTATGTTTTTAAAGAAAAAACGGCGAGCCTAATCTGTTTCATAAGAGAAAAGTCAGCTTCCTCTTTCCATTTTAGAGCACCGCAAAATCTGCATTCTTTGTCCATCGCTTCTATTTTTATAAGCTTGTGGCTTTCATAATCAAGAGTCTTGTCGTACTCAAATGCAGATTTATCAAAAACACACCACGTGTTTCTTGTGAATAATTGACGTCGTTGTTGTGCACTTTCAGCAATAGCGCGCCTGCGAGATTCTGCTTCAACGGTTTTTGTCGCTCTTTGGGACGCATTGTATGTCGCTCGCTGAAGACGCCGAACTTGAGACTGTTCTGATGTCTCAGCATCCAGTTAAGATGCCAGATATTCAGCATGCTGGTGACGTCGGGCTTGGTACTGTTCTGGTGTCTCATCAGCTCGTTGGGATGCTATACTTATATTGAGCGTTCTGTTGACACCGAGTATGGGATCGTTCTGATGTCTCAGCAGCCTGTTGAGATGCCAGATATTCAGCATGCTGTTGACGCCGGGTTTGGGACTGTATTGGTGTCTCATCAGGGCTATGTGCTGCCTCACACGACGCCTGTTCAAGCCTTAACAAATAATCAAATGCCTACCTATTTAAATAATTTAATAAAAATTTAAATAAAATTGATATAACTTGTTGTAAGTGTATCTAACCACAAAAAAAGCTTCCAATTAACCAATCCTACTAATATTATAAATTAGAAAGTTTGTATGGATGTGTGGATTACCCCATCACGCAAAAACTACTAAATGGATTTTAATGAAACTTTACAATAATATAGCTCATATATCAGGAAAACACATAGGCTATAATTTATGAAGATTAAATTAACGCATTTATTCATATATTTTATTATTTATTCTCGATCAGTTAGCATCTTTACCCGTTCTGAACATTCTCGATCGGTTACCATCTTTACCCGTTCTGACCATTCTCGACCGGTTACCATCTTATCAGTTATATTAACCCTAATACAATATTCATGCTTAACCCTAATCTATACAAATAAATAAAATTGAACTATTAATATTTTAACTAAAAAAAAAAGAAAAAGAAACAAGAGTTATAGGCTAAAATAAAATGCAGTAAAAAGAACTGAGCTTCGGAGGGTTGAGAGTAGAGTTGAACGCTATTTCACTACATGTGATTCAATCATGGCGACTGTAAATGTCAGCGATTGAATATCATTTATTTGCGATATGAGTAATATGTATATCATGTAATATGTATATCATGCATATCATCAACTGATATGCAACTGTTATTCGTGATTTTCAGTCGCCGTTTTTGAATCACTGACTATCGCTCAACTGATACGAGTATTTGTGATTTTCAGTCGCCGTGATTGAATCACTGATTATCGCTCAACTGATATATATTGTATCAATATCAAGTGGCAACTGATATCATTGGTAAAAAATTGTAATGAGGATATGCCAATTGGTCAATCCCGGGAAGAATTTTTTTGTAATTTTTTTTTTGTAAGGAGCCCATATCCTGTTGCGGAAGCCCAGTGATACCGACTATCTCCCACACTCTCCTCTGGTTCTTTGTACCATTTCAAGCTAATCCTCTTCAGAAAATGGCGCAAAAAAGATGATATTCCAGAAACTGATGTCGGTTTCCTGAAGTATGGAATTAGTCGCAAAGAGTTGTAATGAGGTTATGCTACTAGGTCAATCCCGGAAAGGATTATGCGGGATATACATGTTCCAATAGGTTTTTGGAATAGGCGCTGCAATCAGCAATGGTTGGCACTAGAATATGTACAAATCTGATGACTACTTAAAATTCCATGTTCCCGACTTAATTTCCAAGATCTTTGAAAGGAGCCCATATCCTGTTGAGGGAGCCCAGTGCTACCAAATATCTCCCACACTCTACTCTGGGTTTTTTTTAGCAATTTAAGCTAATCCTCTCCAGAAAATCGCTCAAAAATGAAGATATTGCAGAAACTGGAGTATGGAAGTATGAAATTAGTATGGAATTAGTCTCAAAGAACTGTGGCTGTTACTGTTAAGCTGCTGTTACTGTTACGCAGCGTTTACAGAACCCTGTTATACTCTTTTATTATAGCATCCACACATAGTGCGAAATGGTATTATCAGTTTGTCTGAAAGTTTTTAACGCATTAAAGAAGGCATCGTAGACCCCATAAAGTACATATATTTTTGATCAGCTCGATGAGACGAGTCGATCTAGCTATGTCCGTCAGACGGACACTGTATGTTGTTTCGCATTTTTTGGGAACCAATTTTTCGACCCGCCATGTCTATTTTTTGGGGTAGCCCCCATACAACCCAACTGCCCACTTTTGTCTTTTTGTATGAAACACTTTTTTATTCTAGTCAATATCAACCTAATAATTGATATGGTAACTTTCAGTGGACGGATGATTGACATATACTGTAATGGGTGGGACCCACTCCCACTTTTTAAGGTAGCCCCAATACAAACCCACTTTTGACTTTTTGTACGAAATCTTCTTTATTAAAGTCAATATTAGGTTGAAATGCAATGTGGTGCCTTTTTATGGGCAGCCGCTTACATAGACTAAAGGGCGTGCCCCGACCACTATTTGGGGTAGCTCCCATACAAACCTATGGTCCACTTTTGACTTTTTGTAAGAAAAACTTTTTTATGAAAGTCAATATTAGGTTGAAATGTGATATGGTGCCTTTTAAGAGACAGCCGCTTAACATACATATACAATTGGGCCTGACCCGCCCACTTTTTGACGTAGCTCCCATTTTTTATGAAAAAATCCTTCGTTTAGATCAATATTAGCTTGTAATTTGATTTTGTGGATTTTAGTGGACAACCGCTTCATATACATATACAAATGGGCGTGTCCCGCCCACTTTTTGAGGTAATCCCATATAAACCAACAGTTCACTTTTATGCATTTGTATGGAAAACGTCAATATCTACTTGAAATTCAATATGGCGGCATCTTACACATCTACTACACCGCTTCATACACATCTACTAGTGAGCATGTACCACCCACTTTTTGGAGTAGCCCCTATTTAAACCCAAATTTTATGTATTACAATACTATTTAAAGTTTCGTGTGAATGGTATTAGATCTTCGGTTCAACCGAAGTCAACGTTTTTTCTTGTTTTTTTTTTATGTGTGTTCGCGGATAACTTCGTCGTTTATGAACCGATTTTAGTTGTTGTAAGGTTGTTGTAGTATTTACTTGGCACCAACTTCAAAATTATAAAATACTTATTTAATCATTTCTGATTAACTAAATCAAAATACGAATTACTTTTGCTAAGTAAATTTATTTTTTACTTTTTAGTTTCCTGTTTTGCTAAGTAAATCTATTTTTTTTAAATTACATTTTCCTGTTTGAAGTCGGTTTTTTTTTTGTGAAAAACAATCATTTTTCTTTTGCTTTGATTCATCGATCGAGTTGGCATTTATCTTTGAAATAAATTATTAATAAATTTATTGGTTCGCCGAACTCGGCAATTCGGTTATAGGCTTAATAACAGTCGTGACATTGAAAACTAGGATATCGCGGGGAAAATATGAGCTATAAAGATATAGACAAGTCATGAAAACGGCCCTAAAACTTGTAAAATTTTTTCTTTTCTGTAAAGTACTTATTATTATTTTGTAGTAAATCAAACATTTCTTCACTGTAGACTCTTCTTAGCTCGGATTCGGATCTCACATGCTTTAATGATGAACTAATTTGGTACGACGAGGCCAACAACATGTTAAACAGATTCTTCTTATTTTAAAGATTGTTATTGTATAATACTTTTACCATGAGCCAAGATTTTATGAACCGTGGGTGAAAGTTAATTTTTCGGAATTTTTGCTGCAGTAGTGTTAATGTTTGTGTGGCATACTGTCTACATTTTTTAGAATCATTTTTTCTCTGCTGCACAGAATATATAGTAGAACATGAAACCTTTCAATAATTCTACTCCAGTTATTGAAGCAGATGCAGCATAATTTTGAAAGAAAATCCTGGAAGTATGTCCATCGTCTATTAGTCCAATTTGTTTGCGAAATTGATCTTGAAATCTTTTTTTCCGAGTAACAATTGCCTAGTCTGATCATGCTGATTAGTTTATAAGGCCATACAAATCTAAATACCATGGTTCAATGACTTCGATTTGCTTAATACTTACGTGCGCACAAGTAATATTTTTTACGAGGCCATAGAAATTTAAATACCATTGCATTTTAACCGTTTTATCTACCTGAATATGATGATGCAAATTAATAAACAGAACCAAACAGTTTAAAATAGACAATCGTTTACTTAAGACTAAACCGAAGGTTTTCCCGAAAGTTTAGTACGTGCGCATAAGTGGAAATATTTTTGTAACAAATATTTCTATCTAAGTAATTAATAGCACGTTTATAGTCCAAATTGCGTTTGACATATAGAGATCTGCGCTAGAAGTGTTACCAACTTCACGCTGGTGTAGCAATCAAACGGCTAATGACAGCGTTCTCTTATTTTGTCAAGCGAGGCTGTTATGTTGTTTACAAGCCTACGGAAGTATATCGGTTTACGTCGCAGTTAAAGAAAGTTATCGAAATGGAATTCAAACACAACAGTGTTAATGACTGGAAAATCGCAACCAATCATTGTTAATGAGGTAAGTCCTTTACGCGTGAACAAAATGATTGTGCATCAGACCATTACACGTTACAATGATACTGGCAGTATCAAAAAACATCATGGAGGTGGACATCCAAAACCGCAACATCGGCAAAAGTGATTAGAAAGGTGAAGGCGAGAATTCAACATACTCAATGACAAAGCGCAGGTCAATTGGAGAAAAAACTTAACTTGTCTGCTTGTAGTATGGGGCACATATTAAAAAATTAATTACATACAATAAGCCCTACAAAATACAAAAAGTGGAAGATTTCACAACTGCACAAATGGCAGTTCGCTAGGCAGTAGCTAGAGCAAAGGTATTAAAATACTTGCTCGTTAGTGACGAGTTTGAAAATGTGATGAAAAATTTTGTACGGTACAGCAATACATACAGCAATATGCAAACAAACAAAACGATCGTGTATAGTGCAAATCGAAAGATAATTTATACCAGCGAATTATTTTGCGAAATCATTCTGCGCCTACATCAGTGATGTTTTGGGCCGCGCTAACTGCCACAGGACATTCACCACTCGTTTTCAACAGGGCGTAAAGCTAAACCAACTAATCTACCGTGAACAAATTTTATACGATGCTTTATTACCTTGGGCTCGCAAATAATTAGGTAGAAACCATTGGGTGTTTGAACAAAACTCGGCACCATCGCATAAAGCCAGAGAAACCCAATGTTTTTTGCAAGATAACGTTACCTGCTTCATTTCTTCACAACAATGGCCACCATGTTCCCCAGACTTAAATCCAATGGATGGTATCAACTAAAAAATATGAGACGGTCAATGCCTAAAAGATTGCTCTTCGCCGAGAATGGGACAAAACGCCATCGTACCACATTCGTGCAGCGTGTGTTAGTCTAGGTCAGTTCCGAATGCGATGCCTATGGCACGGGAGATAGTCATATTTGTAAAGGTGAAATGGGCGTTCAATACCTTCCAGCCTATAAAATCACAAGGGCCGGATGGGATTTTTCCAGCCCTTCTTCAAAATGGCACTCCCAAATTAAAGAGACGCCTTGTTATTCTGCTCAATTCATACTAAATGGAAGCGAGCGTGTTATATTTCTTAAATGATGAAAATAAGGATCCAAGTGACCACAAATCACATATACCAATTAGTCTGTCCTCTTTCTTGCTAAAGTTGGTAGAGAAGTTCATTGACTTTCACATAAGAAATTCTCTGTTGATATACACACCCTTGCATAAGCTACAATTTGCTTATCAGAAGGGAAACCTTACTACAACCGAAAACATAGATTTGTAAGGTGAATTGAAGAAAAAGGAGGGATTATGTCAACCCAACAAATACTCAAATGTTCCTTTTATAAAGAAACATATATACTCCTTTATACATAAACAATGTTGTAGTACAAATCCAGGAAGAGGAGTTAATGTTAGGTGTCCTGCTAAACAAACAACTCACCTGGAATAGCAAAATGAATTATATCATACAAATGACAACTAAAGCCCTATGGGCAACAAAACAAACCATCGGCAAATCATGGGTTCTAACTCCCAAGATGACACACTGGATACAAACAGATGATTTTCTTTATTGTAACATATGGGCTATCTGTCTGGTGGACAAAAATTAAGCAAATTACTGCTCAAAAGAGACTAGCCAAACTTCAAAGGCTTGGCTGCTTTTGTATAACTGGGGCAATCAAAACAACATTAACTCTAGGTATGGAAGCTCTACTTAACCTAAAGCTTTTGAATTTGGTAATTCAAAGTGAAGGAGTGCAAGGGTCTAAGTCTCAAAAAAAAAAAAATCACAAATGTCACCTTGAGTACTGCAAAATGTGGAGCTAGTAAAACATATATCCATCTCCAGCTAACATATAGAGTCCACTGCAAAACTGCCAATGCGGTTTGAGGTGATCATACCTTCTCTTTTGGAATGGGAAGCGCAGACAAACTGGCTAAGGACCGATGCGCAATGTTAGTATACGGACGGTTTCAAAACACAGGACGCAAGTATAGTTGGCCCACGCTGCTGACTGCACCTACCACTGTGCAAAGACGCCATAACATATGATGTCGAGCTTTTTGCTATAAATGCTGGATCGCAAACTCTGCTAGTCTGGGGGGCAACTGGCACCAGAATAAATATTTTCTCGGCTAGCCAAGACATCTTAAAAGCGCTAAAAGGCTATGCATTTACAAACAAATCCACACTCGAATGCCACAAGAATCGCAAAATCCTGGCTAATTGAAATGGGGTTCCCTTATATGATTAACAGGCAACGCGGAAGCTGATGAACAAGCCAGGAATGGTGCCGCAATCGCGTTAGTAGGTCCAGGCCCTCTCTACGGCTTCTCCAAGCAAGACCAAAGCCATGTTAAAACAAACTGTCCACTGATACATACCTCTCAAACTTCAAAGGTCTAAATACCAACAAAGAAAATCACACATTTTCATAAACAAAAGGTGAAGCAATAGGCATGATCAAACATGACCTAAGAACCCTATGTGAGGCTACTACAGGCCATGCCAAATGCAACTACCACCTACACAAAATGTTCCTAATACCCACTGGCCAATGCAGATACTTTTGCGAAGAAACCATGGAGTATGTAATATCCATATGCCCCGTAATTGCGCGCATTAGGCTTTCTGTTTTATGTAAAGTCCAAATAGAAGAGATTGATTGCGGGAAAATTCCCCAAAAAACCTCGTAAAATTTCTAACATAAATAACATCAGAAAGTATGCACAATGAACCAATCTCTGGTCGCAGTGCGTGGGTGCATTCTTATGTACCTGTACCCTCTTCACACCATTTTGAACTCATTTAAACCCAACATATTCGCTTAATTTTATTAATGTTGGACATGTTGTGAAGATTAGTACGGACGAATGATATTTTTTGTAAAGTTTTGTATCTAGGGTAGGTAAAAACCTGGTAACGCCCTTGGACAATTACAACGACCTGATCTCTCTCCCTCTCTCAGTTCTCTCAATTTGAAATTAGCAACAAACGGACTCTGCAACACGTTGGCGACCATCAATTGAGAGCGTGGCTCCATAGTGTAGTTAGGAAAATTTTAACATAAAAAGTTTTATGAATATTTCTCGAGCCTGTTGTCGCAACATGTTTAGTGCACATGCTGGTCGTACTTAACGCTCTCAGCATTATGGGCCGGAATTCTGAATACCGCAACATGTTGGTCACACTTAACATTCTCAGCATCAAATGACCCTGAACTGTTTTGTATTGTCGCTACAATGGTTGAATTTTAACTACAGGGCATATACAGGGTGTCTCAAAAGAAAGTTCACATTTAAAAAATCGATAAAAAAAAGTAAGTAGTTGATTGAAAAAATTTTCATTATTACATATTAAAATACACACTTTGGAAATTTATTTCTTAAAAATGATATTGTCCAAATGTAAACCGTTGCGTTCACGGCATTCATTTAATCGAGCACTAAAATTTCCTATGGCGGCTCGGCAGGTATTCTCCGTGATGGCTGCCATTTCGTGACGGATATTTCCTTTTAATTGTGCCACGGAAGTCGGTTTGTTGCCGTAAACTTTAGATTTGACGTAACCCCACAGGAAAAAGTCCATAGGGGTTAAATTCGTGGAGGCCAATTTATGTCACCTCTCCTGGAGATCAATTTGCCAGGAAAAATTTCATGAACTCGTGGTAGAGACCTGTTGGACGTGTGTGAAGTTGCTTAAAATGCGGAACAATGAAGATCTATTCCCGTTTAAAACAACAGCACGCTTCCGAATCAAAAGGTCCTGGTTGTCACGAACAGACTGAATACGTTTTCGAACGTTCTCGAAGACCTTGAACGCCCGGATTTTGATTTTTCCAGCGTTGAACCGGTCTCTTTAAACTTCTCGACCCATTTTCCAATGCGTCGACGGCTTGGCGCATTATTTAAATGACGAACATGTCGAATACTGCAGAATTGTCTACGCGCTAAAGTCGCTGAATTACAGTTTTTGTAAAACACAAGTACGCACAACGCACGGTCCGCTCCCGAGAAACGCTACATAGCGACTAAATTCCCAACAGCTAGGCTACCGATTGACATACCCCCCGCGGCCCTTGGAATAGTTGCGTTCACGCAATCAGCAAATCAAATGTGAATTTTCTTTTGAGACACCCTGTAATAGTACTATCATGTGTGCGAAGTGACCATCTATAAGATGCCACCATATCGAATTTTATGTTGATATAGACTTAACTGGAGAAGTTTTCCATACAAAATGGCAAAAGTGAGTGGTATGTTTGTATGGGAGCGATTTCGAAAATTGGGCGGAACATGCCCACTTGTATATTCCACATCAAATTTCGAGCTAATATTGACTTTAATAAAGAAGTTTTTATACAAAAATACAAAAGTGGGCGGTTGGCTTGTATGGGGGCTACCCCAAAAAGTAGGCGGACCACGCTCAATAGTCTATATATGTGAATCGGCTGTCCATAAAAAGCCACCACATTCACATATTGACATTAATAAAGAAGTTTTTCACTCAAAAACATAAAAGTAGGCGGTGAGTTTGTATGGCGGCTACCCTAAAACCTGGACGGGCCGCATCCATTGATGCACATGTGAAGCGTCCGTCCATTAGAAGCTACCATATCAATTATTAAGTTGATATTGACTACAATAAAAGAAGTTTTTCGTGCAAAAAGTCAAAAGTTTGTATGGGGGATACCTCAAAAAAGTGGCGTAGGCATGGCGCGTCAATATTGATACTCTATTTGACCGCATTGAAAAGAAGTATATGTACCAATTTATAACTGGATACAGTAAAAATTGGTCCCCAAGTAATTCGCAACAACAGTCATATGGCCGGATAGAATGGCGGACATAGTTAGATCGACACAAATTAAGCGACGGATACAAATCCCATTGATGACGATTCCCATAAACGATTTAAGGACCATGATTTACGGATATGCACCTGGAATGTCCTCTCTCCATAGGGCTGGTGCAGATATCGAGCTGGTTGATGTCCTCTACAAATTCAAGGCTGACACCAACGCAATACAGGAAATGCGATAGATAGGGTAGGGCTGCTCAAAAAAGGCATCCTATGACACTTATTAGAGTTGCCATGCGAAGAAGCACAAATTTGGATGCGGATTCGTGGTTAGAAGGAACCTACGAGCTCTCGTCACCAGTTTCATACCTGTGGACGAGTGCCTGGCCGGGATCCGTAGCAAGGCTAAGTACTTCAACATTAGCCTGATTTGTGCACACGCCCCGACGTAAGTCGCAGACGATGCAGCCAAAGATGAATTTTACGAACGTCTCGAACGTCTCTAGGGTCGCAGCCCCACTCACGATGTAAAAATCGTGCTTGGCTATTTCAACGCCAAAATTGGGAAGGAAGGAATCTTTGGCCCAACAGTAGGAAAATTTAGCCTACAGCAATGCAGAGAGGCTAATCGATTTCGCCGCAGGTCGGAACATGGTACATTTGGAACATTTCCACACCGAGACATATACAAGGCTACAAATTGGATGTTGGATGTGCGAACGGTACGAGGTCCAAACATCGACTCGGACCACTACCTTGTGGCAGCAAAGGTATGCACCAGGCTCAGCAAGGTGCATTCCGAACGTCCCAACACTCAACGAAAGCTAGACGCCCACTCCATGGATACGGCTACCAAGGAGGGCATTGGGTACACCAGATCTGTAACGAACCCTTGGTATGACGAGGAGTGTCGCCAAGCTACTGCTAAGAAAGACGCCGCTTACAAACGGACTCTGCAGTCGGGAGCATCGCGAGCTGTTAGAGAGCGAAATCGAGAGAAACGGAGAGAGGAGGAACGAGAAAGGCGTGAGCTTGAAGATGTTGAGGTGCTATGTCAAAGAAATGATCTCGAATTTTCACTTTATGCCAAATCCTGGAAAAGACCCGTGAGTACAGCAACGACACACACCATCTATTTGACAATTATAAGGCCGCTTTCGACACGCAGATAAGAACGAAGTTCTTCAACGCCATATATAAAGTTGGTACCCCAGCAAAGATCGTTCGATCTATCACACACCCAAAGCGTCGTCAGAGTAGGAAATAACCCCTCCGAACCCTTTGATACCAAGAGAGGTTTAAGGCAGGGTGATGCTTTATCGATCAACTTTTTTAATCTCTTGATGGAGTACATCCTACGCCACTGCCGATACGTAAAACGGTCGACGAACGCTTAATTGCATATTACAATCGATTCCAAGCATATAAATGAAAAATATGAATATATCGTCACAAAATTGATATCAGTAGTGTTGTGAGTTGCAAGTAGGCTTTCGTCACTTGATTTCTACCTCGAGGTTTTTTTATTTGATATAAGTCATTTTTATAGAGAAGATAAATATATTGCTTGGATAAAACTTGCTTAGGGCTTCTTATATGAACCATAGATTTGTGTGTGGGGTTATATTTTTAAGTGGTCCGTCGTGAACATATGCGGAAAATTTCAATAGAATTGAAATAAAAAAAAAATAACAACAATTTCATTTCAAAATAAAAACTTAAAAGTGTACGATCAATGAGGAGTGTGCAACCAGGATGAGTACTACCACATCTAGCTCCCCTGATTTAACTGTCGTCAGTGAATCGCTTATTCCATACTCTGAGTTGTCGATTGATATAGCGTTGGGATCGGAAATGCACATATGCGGAAAATTTCAAGAGAAGCTGCACGCTTAGCGACCTTGCGTGATCAAATTCGTGCCAATGATCCGGGTGACAGTCGTATTGCCTTGTTGTCTCGCAATGTGAATAATCTCGTTGCGGAACATAGGAAGGCAAAATGGCTAGAGCACTTGGATAATTGTGTCTCGGGTTCGCGAAGTTTGTGGACACTATTAAAAAGATATCTGGTGTACCGCAGAATAGAGCTCTTTCATGTGTCACATTTGAGGGAGTGCAAAATGTGGATCGTCAAAAAAGTGTGCCACCTATTTCTGCAGACAGTTCGTGCAACACCCTTCTCAGCAGAATAGGTTAAAGCGTAAATCTATATGTCACATTAGAAGGAAAAAAGGAAATGAAGATTTGGTGGATTTTACATGTGAGGAGGTTCTGGCTGCTATAGGGAAAGCAAAATCATCCAAGGCACTCGGCCCAGACGGCATTTCAATGCTGATGCTGAAGCACCTTGGGCCTATAGCGCTAGTATACCTCACGCACGTGTTAAACCTTTCCATTTCTCAGTTAATTGTCCCTGATGTATGGAAGGTAGCAAGGATTGTACCTCTCTTAAAACCTGGCAGTGAAGCTGATATTGGTTCCTCTTATAGGCCCATATCGCTTCTTTCACCTGTAGTGAAAGTTCTTGAGTCATTATTACTTCCTTCAATGACAGAACACTGCCTTCTAGCAGATCATCTGCGTGGTTTTAGGAAAGGTCGTGGTACGACTTCAGCACTAATCGAAATCACCACTTTTATAGCTGATAGACTTAATAAGCCGAGGCCATGCGAACGTACAGTGATGGTGGCTCTAGACTTGAACAAGGCATTTGACACAGTTGATCATGCAATCTTGTTTCAAGACCTGGACTTCACCTCACTACCCGATAAAACGAAACGCTGGCTATTGAACTATCTTAATGGTAGAAGGGCATACGTTGACGTCGTAAGTTAAAGATAGGTGTTCCGCAGGGTGGGGTTCTCTCTCCTCTTCTGTTCAACCTTTATTTGGCAAAGATGCCCCTTCCCCCTCCCCAAATAAAACTAGTGACCTATGCAGATGAATGTTCTGTTTTATCCTCGGGCGTGAATATAGATGATATCTGTGCGAGAATTAACATCTATTTGGACAATTTATAAAATTTGTTCAATGCTCCCAGCCTTAGGCTTTCAACTCATAAGTCATCTGCCTCTATTTTCCCAGCTGGACTAAGGAGGTGAGGATGGAACTAGATGTCATTGTTGGAGGTCTAAGGGTTTCTATTGTTCAGTACCCGATAATATTGGGAACTACATTTGACCCATTGCTTAGATTATCGGCCACCAAGACAAATAATCGTCTTAAGTCGAGAAACAAAGTGTTGAAAGCGCTTGCCGGATTTTCTTGGGGTAATTACAAGGAGACTATAATAACAACTTATAAAGCTATTGGACGTTCTGTCCTAAATTACGCTGTTCCTGTATGGACCCCTTTGTCACCCCATGTCACCCTCACTACATCAGCGCCTACCCGAATAAGATCTGATATCAGGATATATAAGAAGAGCATAAATCGCTTTATCACTGATAGCAACATAGAGGAGTATGACTATACTTCTGGAGGGCCCCTATTGCATAAAGATGCAACTGAACAAGCTATACGCTCTTATAGAAACAATATTATATTAGGAAGACCTCCTCCTATTAATGAGAGCGAAAAACATCTCCCTCGTAGCACCAGGACGAAACTTGCACAGTTAAGATCCGGATGGAGGAGCATTATGTTCGAGTGCTACAGGGAAAGAATTGGGATAAGCAATACTAATTGAACCCTTTAATCCTCTGGTTACGACCAGTTGATGTTGCTTTTTTCCTAGACCTTGACACCTGAGCTTGCATTTCGGTCCATCTTTCTCTTACATTCAAAAATCGCACTATTACATTCATTCATATATAATAAATTGTGTATATGTATTCCATGATGCAGCTCAAACGAAGCTGTTACAACAACAACGGATATGGAAGGCGCTATCCTGTGTGAGTTCGCAAAAGGCTGGTCACACAAGATTAAATTTGAAGCCGTTCATTTTCGGACATTGATTCTCCTGGTGGATTGTGCGGATGAGTACACCGTGGAGTGGCTGCAGCTGCACGCTCCTGTATTATGGGGCTGGGATGGCCCTCCACTGAAATCCGTCATGGGTGACGACATTCCGCTATCGGAAGTCATCTAACCTTTACTAACAAAGGATGCACACCAACGTTTGTTGCCAAGAATAGGCAGGAAAATGTCCATGGAAAATGATATAAGGAACTGCCATGTGCCACATGAGCCATCAATATCTGACCATAGAATAATTAGATTCGAGATTATAGGGGACGGAGCGACCCGAGAAATGAAAAGAAACCACAGGAAAATTGAATGGGGAAGTATGCATCACAATTATCGGATGCTATAGGTATGCCTTGACCTAGAACAGGCAGTAAACAACGTGAATGTAGGAATCATTCAGTCATTTGAAAACGCATGCCCTATGGCCCAAGATCGGCGTGAACAGGACGCCACATGGTGGAACGATCGCCTACAAAGACTTGGGGCAAATGTTAGAAGGCTATACAATGTAGCCAGAACATATGGGAGGTGTATACCATAGAGCTCACAAGCTATAATAAAGAAATAAGGAAAGCCAAGCGCAGAAACTATAGACCTTTCTGCGAAGGGATCGTCAATACTGCGTCTGCAGCTCGAATATTTCGGGCAATGGCTAAGACACAGAGTGACGCGAATATCTCACTCCGTCGACCGGATAACTCCTATAATATAGAATTCATTGGATACCCAGGTGGTTCATGTGGTATACTCCTACAAGAGGAGTCGCACGTAAGAACTAATAGGGCGAACATATTATTCGCCAAGTCTGTGATAAGTCAAGAAAAACTAAGGTGGGCTATATCTACCTTTAAAGCCTTCAAATCACCAGGAGTAGCTGGAATATTTCCAGCACTACTACAGAACGGAGTAACAGAATTACTCCCAAAACTGCAGAAGATCATGACCAGTAGCCTGGCACTAGGTCATATCCCAACCACTTGGAGAAGGGCCAGGGTTGTCTTTATCCCTAAGGTGGGGAAAAAGGATGCAACCCTACCCAAAGCATTCAGACCTATCATCTTAACATCGTTTTTGTTAAAAACGATGGAGAACGTGATAGACAAGCACATTCGTGGAACAGTATTGTTGAACGTAACGGGAGCAATAAAGGCATCCCTTGATCACCTTATGTGCCTTTCTGGACATTGAGGGAGCTTTTGACAATACAAGTCACGCGACAATATGTAACGCACTAGTAGATAGGGAGTAGACCCAATCATAGTGAATAATAGCTGAGACTGAAGTGAATGGCTACAAACAGTAAAGGATTGCCCACAGGGGGGATTACTGTCTCCCCTTCTATGGAGCCTAGTCGTAGGCAGCCTTCTATGCAGACTAACCGAAAATGGGATAAGATGCCAAGGGTATGCAGACGATATCGTCATAATAGCAAGTGGGAAGTTTGAACAGGCACTCTGTGAAATAATCAACAGAGGACTCAAAATCACGCAAGATTTGTGAGTTATGGTAGGACTTAACATTAACCCTGCCAAAACGACCATTGTACCATTCACTAGGAAGCAAAAGCTTCCTAGCCTAAAACAGATCAAGCTCGGAGGGGTACCAGTAGAGCTTAGCAATAAGGTTAAATATCTGGGGGTAACGCTAGACAGTAAGTTTCTATGGAAAGCACATATGGAAGAGACCATAAAGAAATGCACAAAGGCAATACTTGTGTGCAGGAAACTGGCCGGAAAATCTTGGGGGTGCATCCCGAAAAACATGCTCTGGCTCTACAAAATGGTAGTACTATACTACTACTATATGCTACTATATGGCGCTCAACTCCCTACAAAGACTAGCGTGTGTCTGCATCACAGGGGCAATGCGCACGTGCCCAACAGTAGCGTTGGAAGCTATTTTGGATCTATCACCACTCCATCTAGAAATTGAACACAAAATAAAAGAAACACTGCTAAGACTATCATCGGTCAGAAACGCCTCAATACATTGACGAAAGGTGCATCACTAATGTCCATGCCAATAGATCTAATCTAATATATGTTAAAAAATAAGTTTACCATAGTTTCGTTAACACAAATAAATAATTAAATATAATAATATTTACTTGTAAACCACAATCCCAGCAGACAGGATGATAGTGCTCACCTTGTCATCATGACCCTTATTCAACTTCAACCTAAAAGGTCTAATGTTAGTCCTACTGAGTTAGATGACCTGCTCTAAGCCTATATGTTCAATAAATATTAGTTCCTAGGATCGAGACTTCTCAGTTACTCCTTTCTAATAAAGTGATTACCTAGCACTCGCAGTCTGCTTCTATCTACAGGTTCACATTCTGCAAGAATGTGAAGAGGGGTCTCCTCTTCATGATCACAGAATCTTCATTCGGGTGAGTTATGTATCCCCAAAACACATAAATGTTTCTTTCGTCTATAGTGGTCTGATAGTAGTCCTGTTAGCATTCTTAATTGGTTCCTACCTAGTTGAAGCATAGTTTTCGATCTGCTCGGGTTGTATCCCCCTAGAAGTAACTTTGCTTGTCTTAGTCCTTGACTTGTAGCCCAGTGTTGTTCTTTTCCTATATCCTTCACTTTGTGGATTACTTCGGATATAGTGTGTCTCCCGATGCCAAAATACGGCTCAGGTTCTATCAATAGCGTTGCCGTTCCTTGTCTTGCAAGCTTCTCCGCTTGATCATTACCTGGAATATTGTTATGACCAGGCACTCACAGCAGAGATACTCTGTTGTGTTCGCCTAGTTTTTCCAATAGACCATTTGTTTCGAGCACTAGCTTTGTCTTAACTACTGAGAGAATAGCGATATCAAAGTTGTGAATTGTGCACATCTAATTATGGCGCACATTTCTGCTTGGAAGATACTGGTGTGTTTTCCCAGCGACTCCCAGTAGTGAGTTCTAGGGCCTACTACTAGGCCTGTACCCTCTTCTGTCAAGGATTCATCCGTATACCACTTGATATTGTGTGGTTTTAATACGTATGCATTCTCGGACGTCAACGATTTTTTGTCGGACTATTTAATGATAAAATTCCGATCAAATATGTTCCTCTGTGTCATTTCGTCTCTAGGCATGGACATTAGTGATGATGTTAGTAATTCCTGGGTAGGAATGTTACTTATTTCTCGGTTCGAATGTATTTCGACTTTTAGTTGATATTTTCTAATGTAGTTTTTTATTTCGTCATTTATTGGTAATATGTGCAAATCTTTATGAATGTCTGGATTTGAAATATACCATTCCGCGTTAACTATACTACGAAGTATTTTTGATTGTTGTCTTTGTATAACTGAAATGTTTGTCTTCTGAAGTGCCCCATAACTGAATACCATAGGTCCATATTGGTTTTATAATGGCTTTGTAGATCAAGAGTTTATTTTATATTGGTAATATTGAGTTTTTCTTTAAGAACCAATAAAGTTGTTTAAATTTAAGTTTTATTTGATCCCTTTTTCGTTGTATGTGATACCTCCAATTTATTTTGTTGTCAATGTACATGCCAAGGTATTTAGCTACAGATTTAATGGGTATTTCTTTATTATTTATTTTGAGTGGCTGAGAAGAGTATCTTATTTTATTAGTATATATAACTTGAATTGTCTTTTGATCATTGATTTGAATATTCCACTTGTTAAACCAGTTTGTTGTTTCGTCAAGTATTTTTTGCAGTCTCCCTGTAGCAGTAGTTTCTTTGTTGTGGGCATGGAGTAGTATCGTATCATCAGCAAACGTGGCTAGCATGGCCGACTCGTCTTTTGGATATGGAAGGTCTGCTGTGTACAGACTGTACAACAGGGGTCCGAGAACACTACCCTGTGGAACTCCAGCTTTTAACGGTCTTAGAGACGAGTATTCATCTTTGTATTTAATAAAAAAATAGCGATCCATTAGATAACTTTTTATTAAGTTATAGAGTTGAGTTGGCAGCCTACTTTTTAGCTTGTGTAGTAAGCCATCGTGCCACACTTTATCAAATGTTTTTTCCATATCAATAAAATTACCTATGCACAATTTTTTGGCTTCTAAATGCGCAGATATTTTATTATTTGTTGAATGGTGGAATGTTTCGGAATCCAAATTGATGGTCTGGAAAATTGGTTGAAGCCGATCAAATAAAATTCTTTCGAATACTTCGGATAATATCGGTGGAAGACTGATTGGTCTATAGGATGACGGTTTTGTCGCATCTTTGCCAGGTTTAGGTAATGCAGTTATTTGCCATACTTTCCAAAGTATTGGAAAGTGTTCCATTTTTAACATTGTATTAAGAATGATGCATATATATTGTATAGCATTATCTGGAAGTTTCTTTAAAATGGGTCCTGTTAACATATCATAGCCTGGAGATTTTTTGTCTTCAATTTTCTCTATTTGTCTTTTTAATTCACTGGTCGTGATTTTCTTAATTTTGTATTGGTTATGTTGACTATTATACTTCTGAAAGTTCACTACATGAGTGTCTAGTGAAAAAACGTCTTCGAAGTGATCTGCTAGTATATTTGCTTTTTCGGAATTGGTTTTAGCCCATGAGCCCTTGTCTTTCTTCAGAGGAGGACATTGAACAATTTTACTAGTCAAGTTTTTTGTTGCTCTCCACAGTGAGTTATTTGTGTCAGAAGTAATTTCTTAAGATAGTTTGTGATGGCGGCGTTATTATGCTTCTTTAAAGCTTCTTTAAGAT
>JAWNNQ010000422.1:0-60428 GCA_035044765.1 Leucophenga montana
TCGTATCAAATTTCAAATGAAATTTGAGTGTTATAAAACATTTTTCGTTCAAAAACGTTGGCGGAGAGTGCTATTCCTAGCAGTAGGCAGGACAATCCCATTTCCATATACAAATGGGCGTGTCCCGCCCGCTTTTTGAGGTAGCCCCTATAAAATGAAGTGCTTTAACGCACTTAAAATAATGACTGTGGCATTGGAATTGGAAAAGAGCTGGCACAAGTGTATTATATCTGAAAGAGATTATTTTGAAGGGGACAAAATAGATATTGATGAATAAATATTTTTCGAGAAAATCAAAATTTTTTTTGATATTGACTGTAATGAAATTGTCCATTAAAAAATTCAAAAATGGGCGATGGGTTTGTATGGAGCGATCCCTAGAATTAGGCGGACAGGCCCAGTTACATATATGTGAAGAACCCATCCTTAGTGGCCACCACATCAATTTAAAGTTGATATTGACTGAAATAAAACAGTTTTCCGTGTAAAACTCCAAAAGTGGAATGTGGGTTTTAACTGGGGCTACATCTTATATGGCAGTGCTTATATGAATACTTAATATCAAACTCTACCGGGTGCAACTTTTGTATACAGTGTAAAATTTCAAAACTAGTATTTTAAAAATATTTGCTTAAATTGAAACTTGTTCGATACAACAATATATATTCCAAGTTTTTTTTGTGTGGTGACGCCATAACGGCCAATCTGAGAAGTTTGGTACTTATAAAAAGTATCCATGCCCACACAGGTGTTTCAAAGAATAAAAGAGTAAGTCGCATAGAAACACACAGACAGATGAATGGATATAACTGGATCGTCTTGTCTTGTCTTCACACTCTGTATGAACTGACTCCTTTGATATCAAATTTACGCAAACCACAAGTCAACTCAAAAAAGAAGGATGTCGATAATAATATTTTACATCTTTTGTCTGAACATTATTTACTTTGCACTTTAGATGAAAGTAGTTCCGAATCCAAGTAAAAAAAATGGTTGCTAATTTTTGAATAAAAAACTATTTAATATATTAACTTTTGTGTTACTATTGTTTTTTTTTTCATTATAATTAAATTCTTGTTATAAAAATAAATGAAATATATGAAGACTGACAAAGGCCAAAAATAGCTATTTCAAAAAAATTAAAAAAAAAAAAATAAATAAATGTTAAAAAAAAATTGTTTTTAATATTAAAGTTTAATATATTTTTAGCCCAAAAGAATGCGAAACATTAAATCTAAAAACTTTATCATGCATTCCTAAATGAAACAAACAATCTATAAAATATGAAAAAAGTTGCAACTTTCACAAAACAAAAATAAGTGTGTATATATTTTAATTTAGTTTTTTTTTTTTACTTTGTAGCTTAATCTATTTGCAACTAAAAAAAACATTACACAAAAAAAAAATTTACCTAAGAGTTATTAATTAAACGCCGCTAGATGGACCTTTTTCGCCCACTGTGCACTGAATTATAATTGTAAAGTTTCTGCAACTGGTGTTGGCAGGTATGCGGGTTTCCAGACTATCGAATTATAAATATAACCACAAGGTGTACGCTCATGTGAAGCCGCCAACAATGCAGCTTTGAAGCTTAGTGCCTCGACTGTATTTGTTGGTTAAACAGCGTTGCTCGTACGTGACACCATTTTGCAGTTGATTAATTTATGTTAACGTTTCGATATTTTTTAAAATAATGCAAAGAGGATACCGCAGGAATAACTAATGGTCCATTCGCTATTTGTGCTAACTTATACTGGTATGCTATTTTTAATGGATTAGCCTGTATGCTACAAATTCATAGAAAAAACAAGAAAAAAACGTTAACTTCGGTTGAACCGAAGCTAATACTTCACACGAAATTTTAAATCGTATTGTAAAACATAAAAGTGGGGGTTTAAATAGGGGCTGCCGCAAAAAGTGGGCGGTGCACAACCACTAGTAAATGTGTATGAAGCGACTATCTATTAGATGTGTTGATATTGACGTTTTCCATACAAATTTCATGCTACTACTGATTTAAAAAAATGGGGGCTACCCCAAACAATAGGCGGGTCCCACCCATTAACGTATATGTCCGTCCACTAGAAGCTACCATATTAAATATTAAGTTGATATTTACTACAAAAAAATGTTTTTCTTACAAAAAGTCAAAAGCGGGCGGTGGGTTTGTAATGGGGCCGCCCCAAAAAGTGGGCGTGGCGGGTCAATATTGATACCCTATTAAACTGCAATAAAAATAAGTTTATGTGCAAAATTTCAACTGGATAGCATAAAATTTGGTCTTCAAAAAATGCGCAACAACATACAGACAGACAGATGGACATGTCTAGATCAACTCGTCTCGTCGAGCTGATCAAGAATATATATAATTTATGTGGTCTACGATGCCTCCTTTAATGCGTTACAAACTTTCAGACAAACTGATAATACCATTTCACACTATGTGTGAACGGTATAAAAAGTAAATATATTTATAAGATTTAACAATCTAATCGTGGGATTTTAGTTTTTTGGAGCCTACCCCTAGAAATGGGCGTGACATGCCCCTTTATAATTATGCACAGCGTCCGTCCACATGAAGCCTCCATGTAAAATGGCAAGTTGATTTTGACTGAAATGATAAAGTTTTTCATGAAAAATGCTAAAATTGGGTGGTGGGTTATGATGGGGCTGCCCCTATAATTGAGAAATCATATCTATTTCTCTATATGTGAGTCTTTCGTCTATAAGAATATTCAATTTCATGTCGATATTCACTGTAATAAGAAGGTTTTTATACAAAATTACAAAATTTGGAGGTAAGTTTATATGGGGACTACCCCTGAAAGTGGGGGTGACCCCCTTGATACCTATATGAATCATCTGTCCTTAAGAAGCCGTTATGTCAAATTTCACGACGACATTGACTGCAATAAAAACGTTTTCCATACAATAAGGCAAAGTGGGCGTGTGAGTTTTGTATGAGAGCAGGGTCGCAGGGTCCCTACATCATGACTTTGATTTTCGAAAATCCGCCATAGGATTTTTTTATAACTTTAGTGTTATTTTGCAAACCAAATCAAATTCGTTTAAAGTTCATCGGATTTGTAGAACTGTAACATAGGAACATAAGGATTATAGCTGCTAAATTTTAAGATTTTGCTGCAGCAATGAACCTTGATCATGAGAAATGACTCTGGGCTATTGATGGATGTGCTAAATACAATGAGTCCCGAAATTATTAGTTCACAGAAAATCTTAAATAATTTAGAAAAAGTTTTTATTCTAACTGGGAAATTCACAGGCTAAATTTGGTCGTCAATAATTTGATAACCATTTCCGAAACCTAAAACACCATTTCAACTACGCACACAAAATATCAGTAAAAACATAGGTTACTGAGTTGAGAAATATATATTGCGGACTGGGGTGATCCGATATAATATGTTTTAACATTTTCTGAATGCACGTTTCTAGACCTTTTTAATGGTACACAACACGTTTCGATCGGACTTACCAGTAAAAACTTCGACATTGCCCCTATAATATAGTGCTTGTGCTGCGGCCACACACAATGATATCCTGTACCCATAGGAAAAGAGTATATTAAGTTTGTACAAATGTATATAACAGGCGAAAGGAGCCATGACGGATCCTATTATTATTATTTATGATGGGGACATATAACACCGCGACCTAAAAGTTATATTCTTTGTCCTACTGAGATAGATGACCTGCCCTAAACCTATTTGTTGTACGAATCTTAGTACCTTCCTAGGGTCCAAACTATTCACTTGCTCATTTCTAATAAAGTGATTACCTAGCAACTGCAGTCTGCTTCTAGCTACATTTTCACATTCTGCAAGAGTGTGAAGAGGGGTCTCCTCTTCATAGTCACAGAATCTGCATTCGGGTAAGTTATGTATCCCCAAAACAAATAAATGTTTCTTTAGTCTACAGTGGCCTATTAGCAGTCCTGATAATATTCTTAGTTGGTTCCTGCCTAACTTAAGCAAAGTTTTAGATCTATTCGGGTTGTAGCCCCCTAGAAGTAACTTTGCTTGTCTTATTCCTTGGCTTGTAACCCAGTGTTTTACTTTTCCTATATCTTTCTCCTTGCGGATAACCTCCGATATAGTATGTCTCCCGATGCCACAATACGGCTCAGGTCCTATCAATAGCGTTGCCACTCCTTGTCTGGCAAGCTTGTCTGCTTGCTCATTACCTAGATTATTCTTATGACCCAGCACCCACATCAGAGAAACTCTGTTATGTTCGCCTAGTTTTTCCAATAGTCCATATGCTTCAAGTACTAGCTTCGTCCTAGCTACGCTGGAGTTAAGTGCCTTCAACGCAGCCTGGCTGTCTGATAGGATAACAAAGTCACAGTTGTGATAACCTCTATCTATGTTAAATTGCGCACATCTGATTATAGCACACATTTCTGATTGGAAGATACTGGTGTGTTTTCCCATTGACTTCCAATAGTGAATCCTTGAGCCTTCAACTCCTAGGCCTGTACCCTCTTCTATCAAGAATCCATCCATATACCACTTGATATTGTGTGGTTTTAGTACGTATGAATTTTCCGACGTCCACGATTTTTTGTCGGACCATTTAATGATAAAATTCCGATCAAATATGTTCCTATGTGTCATTTCGTCTCTAGGCATGGACATAAAGGAGAGATGGACATTATGGAGACGTTTCTGACAGATTTCCGAGGTAGCTTTGTCTCCATCGACTGACAGTCTTAGGAGCGTTTCTGGGCACGTGCGCATTGCCACTGTAGTCTTTGTAGGCAGTTGAGCGATTTAGTGGCTGTCACTTAGCTCGCTCTCTCTCCCCACGCGACATTACCATATAGTGGCATTGGTTATAGAACCACAGCATGTTCTTCGGGTTACACCCCCAAGATTTACCGGCCATCACAAGTATTGCCTTTGTGCATTTTCTTATGGTTTCCTCCATGTGTGTTTTCCATAGGAGCTTACTGTCTAGTGTTACCCCCAGATATTTGACCTTATTGCTAAGTTCTACAGTAACCCCTGAGAGCCTAATCTATTTTAATCTAGAGAGTTTTTTCTTCCTAGTGAATGGCACAATGGACGTTTTGGCAGGGTTGATGTTAAGCCCCACCACAACGCACCTTGTCTGATTTTGAGTCCTCTGTTGATTATGTCACAGAGTGTTTCTTCAAACTTCCCACTTGCTATTATATCGATGTCATCTGCATATCCTGGGCATCGTATCCCATTCTCAGCTAGTCTACATAGTAGTCCGTCTACGACTAGGCTCCACAGAAGGGGAACCATTCACTCTAGTTCCAGCCGTTCTTGTCCTCGATAATGAGTGTATCCAATTCACTATGATTGGGTCTACTTCCCTATCTACTAATGCGTTACATATTGTTGCGTGACTTGTATTATCAAAAGCTCCCTCAATGTCCAGAAAGGCACATAAGGTGATCTCCTTCCTTTCAAGGGATGCCTTAATTGCTCCCGTCAGGTTAAGCAGTGCGGTGTCAGTCGACTTTCTCGCCCTGTATGCATGTTGGTCTCGGTGTAACGGTCTCCGATGTAATACTGTCTCTCGAACGTGCTTGTCTATTACTTTTTCCATCGTTCTTAACAAAAATGATGTTAAGCTGATAGGTCTGAATGCTTTGGGTAGGGTTGCATCCTTTTTTCCCGCCTCAGGGATAAAGACAATTCTGGCCCTTCTCCAAGGGGTTGGCATATGACCTAGTGCCAGGAGTAGAACTGTTTCTCCGTTCTGCAGTAGAGCTGCAAATATTCCATCTACTTCCGCCGATTTGAAGGCGTTAAAAGTAGATATTGCCCACCTTATTTTTCCTTCACTTGACGAATTACATGCGGCTCCTCTGTTTGGAGTATTTCACATGTGCCTCCTGAGAAATAGGTATCCCGGAGTAGATGAATTTTATATTCCTCAGTTTTCGTAAAGGAGTTATCCGGTCTACGGAGTGAGATCTTCTCATCAGTCTGTGTCTTGGCTATTGCCCGAAATATTCGAGCAGCCGACGCAGTGCTTACAATCCCTTCGCAGAAAACTTTATAGTTCCTACGCTTGGCTTTCCTTATCTCTTTATTGTAACTAGTGAGCTCTGTGGTGTATACTTACCATAGATTCGTTCTTCTAGCTTCATTGTACAGCCTTCTTAGATTTAGCCTAAGACTTTGTAGGCGCTCGTTCCACCATGGGGCGTCCCGTTCACGCGTAACTTTCGTCATAGGACAAGCACTCTCAAATGACTGAATTATTCCTACATTCAAGTCATTTACTTCTTGCTCTAGCTCCAGGGAGTGTCTAGGCACTCAACCTTTCTGCCTACCTATGGTATCTGTTAGTTGTGATTCATACTTTCCCCATTCAGTTTTCCTAGGGTTTCTTCTTAATTCTCTGGTATTTTTGTCCCCTCGTATCTCGAATCTAGTTATTCTATGGTCAGACACTTATGTCACTTTCCATGGACATGCTACAGAATGTTACATCTAAAACTTCCTGCCTATTCTTGGTAACAAAGGTTGGTGAGCATCCCTTGTTAGTAAAGGTTTGGCGATTACTTATAAGAAATTCTAGAAGACACTTATCCCTGTTGTTGGTGTCTGTGCTTCCCCAAGCCTGATTATGTGCATTTGCATCGCAGCCTACCAGGATAGGTAGTCCACGTTTATTGCGGAGGTGATGCATGCTCTCCCGCGCAGAATGTTGAAACAACGAAATTACTACGCCGAAAATAGTGGAAAAGCATAAAAATGGAACAAATCCCCTATACACAACTGTATTTGTAACTATCAACCAGCCTTTTTTCTTTATCTTAAAACATTAACATCGTCGATTATTCAAAGATTATCCAAATAAAACAATCCAGCATTTTTTTACAACGCGTTGCATCCAATTAGTACTGCAAAATCAAGTTTCGACAATATGAAAGCTAAAATTGGTGAGTCAAGAACAAAAAGAGACAGATTTGGTTTGCGCCTATGGCAACAATTAGGCAGTCTCTTAATACTTTCGTTCGAAATGTCATGCATCATTAATTCAGCATTCTGAGAAGGGTTAGGGTATGGCTGAGAACTGTGCTGACTCAATCTCTTCTGAACTGTAATTAAAACACTTTTCAAACAACCATTTTAATACAGATTTTCTGTAAATAATTTTACATTCAGAGCTCATTTTGGATGAGTTTGCTAAAAACCACAAAAAGCTTGTAATTATTTATTTTGTTAATTTGGTTAATATTTTTATATACAGGGCATTTTAATATACATTTTAGCCGTTTCCCCTATGTGAATGCCAACTTTCAAACCAAAATTTTAAAGATTGAAGGAATAGTGCGGACAGTAGAGCACAGACAGACAGTCAGAAAGATGGTCATGGCTAGAGCGACTCATCTTGTCATGCTGATCACGAATATATATACTTTATGTAATGTCCGATGCTTTCTTTAAGGCGTTGCAAACATTGTGACTAAATTATAATACAACAAGAAAAAACGTTAACTTCGGTTGAACCGAAGCTTTAATACCATTCACACGAAATTTTAAATAGAACTGTAAGACATAAAAGTGAGCTGTGGGTTTATTTGGGACTACCTCAAAAAGTGGGTAGGACACGCCCATTTGTATATGTATATGAAGACCACCAAATCAAATACCAAGCTAATATTGATTTAAATGAAGAATTTGTTCATATAAAACACAAAATTGCACGGTGGGTTTGTATGGGGGCTACCTCAAAAAGTGGGAGGGCAATGCCCATTAGTTTATACATGTTAAGCGACTGTCTGAAAAGGCACTATATCGCATTTCAACCTAATATTGACTAATAACTAAGTTCTTCTTACAAAAACACAAAAGTGGGCAGTATGTTTGTATGGGGGCTACCCCAAAAAGTGGGCAAGCCACGCCCGTTAGTCTATGTTTGTTAAGAGGCTGACCAAAAAAAACGCACCACATTGCCCCAAAAAGTGGGCGTGGCGGGACAATCTTGACACTCTATTACAGTGAAATAAAAAGTAGTGTATGTGCAAAATTTCAACTGCATAGCTATAAAATTGGTCCCCAAAAAATGCGCAACAACATACAGACGGGCATGGCTAGATCGACTCGTCTCGTCGCGCTGATCAAAAATATATATACCTTATGGGGTCTACGATGCCTCCTTTAATGCGTTACAAACTTTCAGACAAACTGATAATACCATCACACTATGTGTGAATGGTATAATAAAAATATATAAGTGAGCGGTGGGTTTGTAAGGAGCTACCCAAAAAAATGGGCGTGGCATATCATTATGGATAATCTATAAATTTTTGACCAAAAGAAGCTTATATATCTGCAGATATATAAAAAATTGGTCCAAAACAAGAAAAACAAAATCAACTTCGGTTGAACTTTTAGACAAACTCACAATAGCACATCACACTATGTGTAAATGGTACAAAAATCACACTATGTGTGAATGGTATAAATACCTCATCACGAGTCAAAAATTCGGTAGTGAGAAAAGATATGTGTTTTACATTTGTATTGTTGGGACTGATTATATATAAAATGGAATTTAACGATTATTATGTTGCAATTTTTTTATGCTATTAAATACATTTTCCTTTCTACAACACCGAATTTTGTCTCTACTTAATCGACAGCATTTTTAGAAAAGCAGCATGGCGAATGCCTAGCGTATCCCAGTGTGCGCTGCTACATTCTTTTTGTTTTTCTCTTATATACGTCGTAGTACCGCCTATTTTCTTAGTAGTCCATATTTCTCCTGATGACCAAATTTCTCCCATATGTACCAAATCTAAATATAAATAATTCTGAGATATAAAGAATAATGGCTGCATTAAATTTTTCAGATTAAGCCAAGTATTCACTTCGGAATACAAATTTCTTACCAATTTAACAATTCTTTTTTCGTGCTTCTCGATTCTAGATTGTAGGCTGGGCTTCCATTGTGACCATAGAAATTACCATCAATACCAAAATATTATTGCATACAGAGCTCGGTATTCGATTGTTGCAGGGAACACAAGCCAAACGTTCCCGTACAGGAATCTTTTAAAATAGGTGAAGCATTCCTCCACCACAAACATACCCAGCTAGCAGACGAAGTAGTCTGTTCCTAGAAAACAATATTAGGAGATGGCATGTGTAACAGGATCCCTCCATGTCCGACCATCGACTAATTAAATTTGAAATAGAAGGGAGTATAACATCCAATGAAACAAGAAGAAATCCCTGGAAGACCAACTGGGAAAATTATACGTCAAAAGTACATGTCCTATTGTTAAAGACAGGCGCGAATGGGACGCCCCATGGTGGAATGAGCGCCTGCAGAAACATAGGACTAAAGTTAGAGGACTCTTCAACGGGGCCAAAAGATCAAATCAATGGGAAAGGTACACCACTGAACTTTTTCTATATATTAAAGAGATAAGGAAAGCCAAACGCAGAAATTACAGATGTTTCTGCGAAGGCATAACATCCACTGCATCAGCCGCTCGAATCTATCGTGCAATGGCCAAGATGCAAACCGACGCGAATTTCTCACTCCGTAGGCCAGATAATTCCTTTACGCAAAATGAGGAACAGAAAATCAAACTGCTCCTGGAGATATATGTACGAGCAAATAGAGCAAAATAAATAAATGAAGAAAAATTAAAGTGGCCAATATTCATCTTTGAAACCTTCAAATCTCCTGGAGTAGATGGAATATTTCCAGCACTACTGCAAAAAGGAGAAAAAGAGCTACTCCCAAATTTCCAGAAGATTATGATAAGTAATCTTGCTCTTGGTCAGGGTTGTCTTAATCCCTAAGGCGGGGAAAAAGGATTCAACCCTTCCCAAAGCATTTAGGCATATTAACTTGACATCGCTTTTGTTAAAAACAATGGAAAATATAATAGACAAGCATATTAGAGAGACGATACTGCATCATAGTCCCTTACATCGGGACAGATTAACCGACACCGCACTGCTGAATCTAACGGGGGTAATTGAAACATCCCTTGAACACAAAGATGCCACAATGTGTGCCTTTTTGGACTTAGAGGCGTTTGATAACACTAATCACGCCACAGTCTGTAACACACTAGTAGAGGGGAGTAGACCCAACAAGCTGCCTAGACTAAAGGAAATTATACTCGGAGGGGTAGTTGTGAAAGTTAGCAAAGAGATTAAATACTTAGGACTAACTTTAGACAGTAAACTACTATGGAAAACGCACGTAGAGGAAACTATACTAAAATGCACCAAGGCAATACTTGTGTGCAGAAATTTGGCCGGAAAATCATGGGGGTACTATCCAAAAACCATGCTCTGCCTGTATAACATGGTAGTAAAGCCAATGTTACTATATGGTATAGTTGCTTGGGGAGAGAAGGCGAAACAAGCCACAGTCACGAGGGCAATAAACTCCCTACAAAGACTAGCATGCATATGAATCACTGGCGCAATTCGCACATGACCAACCACTGCGTTGGAAGCAATTCTAGATCTAACACCACTGCATCTAGAAATTGAGTATGAAACTAAGGAAGCACTCCACTCTGTTAGTTGAAGGAAACAAAGGTACCTCAATTTACTGTCAGAAACGTCTTCTACATGGACACAAGGAGTAACAATAGTGTCCATGCCAAGAGACGGAATGACAAGGAGGAATGTCTTCAATCGGAACTTCGCCATCAAATGGTCCGATAAGAAGACTTGGATGTCAGAAAAATCATAAGCGCTAAAACCCCTTACGATCAAGTGGTATACGGATGGATCTTTGATCTTAAGGAACTGTTCCACGAGTCGTAGGCCCCAGATTAATCCACTGGGAGTCCTTGGGCAAATATACCAGTTTATTTCAAGTTGAACTATGCGCTATAATTAGATGTGCACAGTATAATTTGGATAGAGGCTATAGCAATTGTTAGATTGCTATTCTATCAGACAGTCAGGCGGTGTTAAAAGCGTTAAGCTCAAGTCAAGTCCAAACTAGTGCAGGAAGCACTTATATTATTGGGAACACTCGGCGAACACACTTACTTACTTTACTTACTGTGGGTGCCAGGACACAATATTATAGTAGGAAATGAGCTAACCGATAGGCTTGCCAAGAAAGGAGCGGCAACGCCAATGGTAGGACCAGAGCCTTTTTGTGGCACTGGAAGACATACTACACTGGAACTAATCCGCAATGAAACAAATAGGACAAAGAAGCAGCACTGGGCCATGAGCCAAGGACTAAGGCAATCAAAAATATTCCTAGGGGGTTTCGACCCGCGCAGTGCGAGAGCAATGCTTCAACTCGGTAGAACATTCACAGGAATACTAACGAGACACTGTCGACTGAGGAAACACCTGTGTGTGATGATTGTATATAACTCCCAAGAATGCAGATTTTGTGATCATAAAGAGGAGACTTCTCTTCATATCGTTGCAGAATGTAAAGCAGTAGGCAGAAGTAGACTTCGAATAGTGGGCAGTTACTTTGTCGCTGAAGAAACAATAGATCTCTCTATGCTGCGGTTTAAAACAATGTCTTATAATAATAATTATAATAAAAATAATAATAGCAGACGAAGCAAGAGAATTTTGAATCACACACACAGTGAAAGCCGTGATTGCTCTTTTTGAATCACAGTGATTATAATACTATTCACACAAAGTGTGATGGTATTATCAGATTGTTTGAAAGATTGCAACGCATTAAAGAAGGCAGCGTATATCCCATAAAGAGTATATATTCTTGACCAGCTCGACGAGGCGAGTCGATCTATCAATGTCCGTCGGAACGTCTTTCCGTCTGATATTTGCAGCGTATTATTTTTTTTTTATTGACAAATTTTTTAGATATCTGGCTGAATATTGGTATTTAAGCATTGTGAGGTAGCCCCCATACAACACACCTCCCACTTCTGTATTTTTGTATGAAAAGCTTTTTAATTTAAGTGGCATTCGATAAGGATTATTTTTATTTATATACCACCAATGGGTGTGCCCCGCCTACTTCTTGGTTTAACCCCCATACAAACATTTCGCTTATTTTTATGCATTTGTATGAAACACTTCTTTAGTTAAGTCAATATCAGCTTGACATTCGATGTGGTGGTTTCTTCTGAACGGTCGCTTCACATACACATATACTAATTTACGTGTCCCGCCCACTTTTTGGGGTAGGCCCTATAAAAACCCACCACCACCCATTTTTGTGTTTTACAATACAATTTGAAATTTCGTGTGAAAGGTATTAGAGCTTCCGTTCAACCGAAACTACCGATTTTTAATCTTTTTGTATCAATTTTTAAGATATCTGGCTGAATTGCGGCACATACAAGCGATCTAAAGATAACCGAACTTTTAATATAAATCATAGAACACGTAGCGCCATCTATTAACTGTCGGCACTGTTAGAAAGGTTACAAAATGTAGTTATGTCGTAAAAACTAAATTTTGTTTTGCTTACTTAGGTGGCTCTACAACTGTCTATCGGTCAACGCCGCGCGTAAGCAAGCGCAGCATTCGGTGTAGTTTAGTGCGCACAGACGCCAGTTGCTGGCAATCCGGAGCTTCTTCAGGTCATCATAGACCTGATCTTGCCTTCTTATGCTCGGACGTCCTCTCAGACGCCGTCCTCTTAGACGCCGTCCACCAGTCAAGTTCAGGTTTACGTCATAAACCTTTAGTGCTGGAGCTTCGGATGAGGTGACTAGCCAAGTGCATCCACTGGAATTTATTACGCTGGACTATGTCAACCTCATCAAACTGCTCATACAGCTGGTAGTTCATGCGGGTCCTTAACTCGACGCCAACTCTAAGAGAACCAAAAATCCTAATAAGAATCTTTCACTCGAGAGAGAGACTTACGAATTGTTAAAAAATGTTTATGATGATGATTGTATGAGTCGTACTCAAGTTGTACGTTGTTTACACGATTAAAAAACTATCGTGATGATTTAAATGATGGTCCAAAATCTGGACGACCCGAAGCATCTAATCGTGCTTAGTTAGTGGAAACGTAAGTGAAATAATCGCTAGCGCTAATTTCACTGTGATGATGATGGCAGAAGAATTAAAATCATCTTACTGTACAATCTAGAAAATATTAACTGAAGTTTTGGGTAATGTGTGCACATCAGTTAAATGATGATCAAAAAATCGCTCGAGTAGAGCATTGCAAAGATATCATTTCAACAATTGAAAACGATCCAGATTTTCTTGAATCGATCATAGCTGGTGATGAAACATGGTGTTTTAAATATGATCCTGAAACTAAGCGACAATCTGCAGAATGGAAGTCAAAAATCAAGAATCAGAAGTCAAGAATCAATACAATGTTGATAACTTTCTATGATTCCAAGGATATTGTTCACAAAGAATTTCTTCCTGAAGGTCAAACTGTCAATGGAGAATCTTATTTACAAATTTACATCGTTTTTGGTCGAGACTTCTACGTGTTATGCCCGAATATTCCAAAGGAAAGCAGCAGTTTCTATTGTATGATAATGCACCACCTCACAAGACGAAAAAAAATGAATTTTTGATGAAAAAACAGATTTGTCTCATCGACCATCATAAGCATTTGCCGGATCTATCACCGTGCGATTATTTTCTCCTCCTAAAAATGATACAACGAAAGGAGGTTTTTACGATGGCATTCCAGCCATAACACGGGTGGTAAAGAACACGCGATCTAGGCGGCCAATAGACAGGGCCGAAACGCGAAATTATGTGGTCACCAAAACGATTTCTCAATAAAGCCATTGTTTCGCGCACTGTGAGTGTTGCAGTCTTGCTGAAACCAAACGTCGCCGACATCACGGGTTTCAGTTTCAAACAACAAAAAGTTATGTTCTGTCCGACCTCATTCTTAAAGATATACGATCCGATGATTCCACCAGCTCAAAAATCACACCAACCAGTGCATTTTTGTGGATGTAACGGTAATTAGAGAATGCGTTGATGACGACCCCCGCAAACGATTTAAGGACCATGATTTACAGATATCCAGCTGGTTGATGCCCTCGATAAATTCAAGGCTCACATCACCGCAATACAAGAAATGCGATGGATACAACAGGGCTGCTCAAAAAAGTTATCCTGTGACATCTATTATAGTTGTCATGCGAGAATGCACGAATGTGGATGCTAGGAACGCGAGGTTAGTGGGAAACTACGCGGTCTTGTCTCCAGTTTCATACCTGTGGACGAGCGCCAGGGCGCAATACATATCACGTACTTGAACATTAGCCTGATTTGTGCACACGACCCGAAGGAAGTCGCAGACGATGTAGCACTCAACATCCCAACACTCAACGAAAAGTAGACGTCAGAAAGCTTCAATCACAACATGCCGCAGAACCCTTTTCAGCCAGATTCTCCCAACTGTTCCGGGAGTCCTCTCCGGCTTCTGAAGATATAGGTGGGCAGTGGAGACATATCTACAACTCCATGGATATGAAGTCATTAGATACTCCAGACCAGTCATTAGATACTCCAGAACACATATAATAACGGATCACCACAGTTCGAAATATAGGGGGGTTGAAAAGTACCCACTCTTACCAGTAGGGGAGAGGGGGGTTATCACCTCAAACCTATTTTTTATTTATTCTTGACGCCGGGACAAATTTTTGACGAATTAATGAAATAGTTTGTTTTTTTGTTTATGTGTTTGTTTGTTTGTTTGTTTGAATCCTTTAATACAACATGGTGCTGTGCAATTCCTACTTAAAGAAATAAAGGTCAAAATAAATGTTGCGATTTTGTCATAACTAATTATTTTTTTTATCGATTTTTTAAATGTGAACTTTCTTTTGAGACACCTTATATTATACATTTCTGAAAAAAAAATACTCTTATACTCTTTTTGACGTGATAACGTCTATTAAATCGATGAACGCCGGCTGCATGAACGAAAAAGCATGACTCATTTGTCACGTACACCTCAGCCGAACGTCTCGCTCGTTAACGGCGTTCGGCTTGTGAAGCATTGGCTTGTGAAAGTTATAGTTATGTGTGTGTGTGTATGTTTGCCTATTAGTGTTAACTAGAGCACTGAAAAAGCAACAAACATCCACACATCCAAACATCCATACAAACAATCTAATTTATAATATTAGTAGGATGTATGTAAATGTGCATCCAAGAAATAACATATATATGAATGTTTGTACGACTACAAATCGCACATAAAAGAAATTGATATTTAGACTCTCTTTTTCAATCTTCAGATAAAGTGTGTGAAAATAACATTTTAAGGGTAGCCGCTATAAAAATCTGGCCCCAGTTCTAAGTTTTGAAAAGAAAATTTAATGTTTTTATTTTGAAATGAATTTATTGTATTTTTTTCTTCAATTCTATTGAAATGTCCAGCATACGTTCAGAACGGACCACTTAAAAATATAGGCCCACACAAATCTATGGTTCATATAAGAAGCCTAAAGCAAGGTATAAGTTCATATAAAGTTTTATCCAAGAACTTTATTTATCTTCTGTATTAAAATGACTGATATCAAATAAAAAAAAACCCTCTTGACGATGTAAAAATCAAATCACGAAAGTCTACTTGCAACTCATAAAACTTCTGATATCAATTTTGTGATATCAGAAGTTGTATGGTTAGAATCGATTCTAATATGTAATTAAGCGTTCGTCATGTTGCGATGTAGTGATGAATTTTGAGGAATATGCTTAAGTAGAGAAGTAAATTGATGTTCTAGGAAATAATCTGTAGTTTATTTAGCATAAAATGTTTAGCACCATGACGAACGCTCAATTACATATTACAATCGTTTCCAACCATACAAATGAAAAATATAAATACATATATCGTCACAAAATTGATGTCAGAAGATTTATGAGTTGCAAGTAGACTTTTGTCACTTGATTTTTACCTCGTCAAGAAGTTTTTTTATTTGATCTTATACGATCAATGCATTCATAGTTACTTGCATCCAATTTGTGCGCAAATTTTACTTGCAAATTTCTAAGCGAGCCTCCTTATGTCATTGAAGCAAACATAGTGCCTTTTTCATTTTCAGTCGAGCAATATTTGAGACGACCGTTAAAACTCTCCAAATGGATTTGGACACAGTACCACCAACCATTTCCGCTAATTGGTTGAAACTTAGGGTAGATTTTCTGGCCTTATTTATAATTTTTCTCTGCTGGCGGGCATTTAATTTCTTTTTCGGGCCTCCAATTCTGGTTTTACCATATTCCTCAAGGTTTCCAAGAAAATTATAAACATATTTCTGACTTCTACCAATTTTTGCTGCAATTTGTCCCTTCGAGAAACCCTCCACTTCAAAAGCCAATATTTTTAGTCTAACAGAGAAACACGTGATATAATTACTTTTTTCACATTTTATAATTAAAACAATTTAACAAATTTAAATTTTTTTGCGGACTTGTCACGTACTAACATTGAAATCACATAAATTGATAGATTGAGCTACAGTTATGAAACGAGCATTTCTTGACTGCAATTGAATTTGATTACGGTAAATATAATAGAGAGGCAAAACATGTGCAATAACAGAACAAAATCAAATGATTTCTGCATTAAAAGAGTAGTCATTTAGTGGGCACAATTGAAATTGTAGAGTAATTATTCGAAAGCATCGACTTGTGCTATAGTAATGAAGCGTACCTTATATGCAAAAAATAGTAATTTTGTTCACCATTTCTGCTTGTAGGCCTATCCAAATCGAGACATTACCAATATTGTTGAATCGTCACATTATCAGAAAATTGGCGGCTGGTGCCGGCAGAGCGCATTGAACGCAGCGAAATGTAAAGGCGCACACCGATGGATTAAACCATTTCGGTGTCTTGGTAAGTAAGCTTTTAATTAACTAGTTCTTCCAGCCTTCTAACTGGGCTGTGTTATCATCAACTGAAATATATTATTATCTTTTGGTTTAGAAGGACCGTTCCAATCAGATGCGCTACTTGTTCCCGAGGGATGTCTCTTTGATCACATACACAACGCATCGCGGTGCTGGCCCTTTGTAAGATGGAATCAGACGGGAGCTGCCGCTTGCCAGGAGCGCGGCATGCAGATGCGTAGTTTTGCTATGCTACTACCCTGTGGCATTTCGCTGTTCTCGGGCGTTGAGTTCGTCTGCTGCCCAAAGCATTTTAAGAGTAAGTTGCAAATGTTGTATGCCCTTCACACTCAAATATTAACTCTAAATTTACCGATCATTCCCAGCCGATGAGATTCGCATAAAAAAGACTGATCTACCAGTGGTACCCCCTGCGCAGATCTCCAATACCGTTGCCGATAATCTGAACTCGAATGATGAAGACGATAATAACGACTCAAACTATTCAAAAGACATTAACGAAGACGAACTCGATGATGAGGATGATCTGATGGGTGACGACGAAGAGGACGAAATGGTCGCAGACGAGGCTGCTGCTGCGGGTGGTGCAGGCACTGCTGTCGGCTTGAGTGATATAAATAGTAGCGCTCTTGATGATGCCAATACCGAATACGACTCCGGCGAAGATAGCGACAACTACGAAGAGGATGGAGCTGGTGCAGAGAGTGATATTGTCGATAGTTGGGATCAGAATAGTAGTGCAAGCGGTGTAAAACCGCCATTAATGGCAACATCCAGTGCAACCCTCTCGGCATCGTCTTTTTCGGCGACAGTTGCATCCGAAGCAACTCCTAGTGATGATAGCAACAACGGCAAAGTTATCGTCCCCAATTCAGAACAAAACCAACAGAAATCAGTTGGGGCTATCGATGTACTTGGTACATCTGGCGCACAGATTCCCTCATCACTGCCGACTGCGCCAACGACCACACAGCCCACCTCGGATCCGTACTTTACTCATTTCGACCCACATTACGAGCATCAGAGCTACAAAGTAAGTCAGAAAGTAAGTGTTTGATTAGTTCCGATGCGTATTTATACAAGAAAACAAAACATGTTCTAAAACAAGGAAGCCCAACAGCGCCTTGAAGAATCGCACCGCGAGAAAGTGACACGTGTCATGAAGGACTGGTCTGATCTGGAGGAGAAATACCAGGACATGCGTCTTGCCGACCCAAAGGCGGCGCAAAACTTCAAACAGCGTATGACCGCACGATTCCAGGTTTGTATAAAATGCATGGTCATTGAACCGATGAATTGAACAGACCGAAATTAATGTGTCATGTATCGCGTCCAGTTTTTACAATGTCGGTCCATTACGCACTACCTGATTCCTGTTGTGCTGTAATATTGTTCGTTTCGTTTTGTTACCACATATGTATTGTATGTAAACACTCCATATTATTGTATTTCTATTGCACTTCACTTTCTTCACTCTAATCTATATTTACAAAAACGAAAAAAAAAACAAGAAAAACCGTTAACTGCGGTGCAACCGAAGCTCGAATACCATTCACATGAAATTTTGAATCGTAGTGTAAAACATAAACGTATAAAAAAAGATAAAGTTGATATTGACTTAACTGATGAAGTTTTTCATAAAAATGCATAAAAGTGAGCGATGTGTTTGTACGGGGGCTATCTCAAAAAATAAGCGCGACACGCCACATCAAATTTAAAGCTATTATTGACATCTATACAGATAAATAAAATTGGAGTGTCTGCTTGTAATATTAAAATAACCGCTTTTTACTAAATGCGTATGGATGTATACACGGTACATATACCAAAATAAATTTTTTTACAACCGCTCAACCGATTTTGACAAAATTTTGTGTCAATATTCAAAATCGTCCCGTCGGTGACGTGAAGTTTCGTGGCGATTAGATAAACAGAAACATTTTTTTTTAATTTTTCTAATTTTAATAGAATTGGTGGTAGTGTAATGGGGCATGTGGAAGGTGGGGAAGGGGGAAGGAATGGCAGGGGAAAGTGGAGGGCCGCGTACAACGTCGCGAGGACCATCTAGTTAATAGTGTAGCGGCTCCGGGTCGGCCACCTGGCTGCCCCCTGTCAATCCACCAGCAGTGCGTTCCACTTACTTTAACGCTGGCTTCTCATAGGTCTAGGGTGCGGCGTTGCACTACGAATGGATTGGAAAAGAATTGACCCCTTTGCAGTCAACGAGTGAATTGGATTGGGGTTTACACTTTGCTGTCAATAAGTGGATTGAAAAAATATAATTTTTTTTTTTAAATTGTTTTCGACAAATAACTATTTTAAAGTCGTAACACATTACACTGTGAATTGAATCAAAAGTTTAATATATGAATATTTATTGAGCGTAGAGAGATCATGGGTTGAACTTTTGATGCGATTCGCAGTGTAGTGTGTTTACGGTTTATAACATAAAACGACTTAATCTATTGGTCTATTTGAAGCCTTGTTTTTCAAAAAGTCCTTATTTTGTAAATGTTACATTTTACATATCTGCTCCTCTGTGTTTCCTGCGTTGAATATGAAAATGTAAATTTTTTATTTGTATAGGCTGTCCTAACTACTGCACGATTTAATTTAAAAATATAATGCACATTTTTTTGGGCGAGTGGAGATATTTTTATTGGATTGTAAAGTAGACATGCTTCAATTATTTATGGAATAAAATATCCAGCAAATGGCCCCCACAGCTCTGAAAATTCTTTTCATGAAATTTTCGAAGACATTTTAACAAATATGTGGCTCAATCTCACCGATGATGCCTTGGATATCGGCCTTAAGCTCAGGAATTGTTTCTAGTTTATACAGATACACATTAGATTTCAAAGAAAGAAATTTTACGGCATTAAATCGCACAATTTTAGTGGCCAATTAATTTTTTTTATCGAATTTTGTGTATCGATCATAGCGTTTTTACCATCGACTTGGAAATTAATATCCAAATTTCGAAATAAATATATACTCGTACATTGATTTACCAGGATACAATGTGCATAAAGTACAATCGGAGTGGAAAACCGTGGGCAGGCACCAATGGCAATAGAGATCCTGGTGTTGGATCCGAAGACACCCGCACCTGTGCCTGTATCAATAAGTGAACCAATAGATCGTAGATGGTGCAGCATCAGGGCTGCCCTCCTCCCAATCTCATCGACTGGGAAGGGGAACTGCGAAGCGTGTGCCGAAATGCAGTTCCGTGAACAAGCAATCTGAAACGTTGCAGATTTAAATGCCACGGATGAGTTTAAGGATACTAGAGTAACCCAGTTCACTTACCGTCCGAATGTCTACAGTTTCAAAGCCTCTGTTGCTGCTGAGGTTTGCATAAAAATGTGAAGAGGAGGTAGACCGATAATCGCCTCCATTGCAGCAGTGGGACAAGCTCGCATGGCACCCGACATGCTCAGGCAAGTAAGCCGTTGCAGTTTGTCGCACTGCCTAATTGCACATGTTTGCAGCAGTTTAGGGCACCATACAAGGGCGGCGTATGTTACTACAGGTCTCCAAAGGATCATCTTTGGCGAGAGGTCCCACGTTCGGCCGAACAGGCTTTTGCACGTCTATAAGCCATTGTTTCCCTGTTGAGGACATTTTAGTATTTTGTCAAGAGTGACCTCCAAGAACTTTACTTCATCGGAAAGTCCCAAAAGAGAGTTTTGGATGTACTCTGTACGCAGATCCAATTTGTATTTCCTTAAGAAGGGTACCAAGACAGCCTTTTGCGGGTTAATCCTGAGGCCCTCCTTGGCACACCATTGTGTCAGAGGAAGTATGCCCAAATCTCCCTGAGACCAGGATCGCCAGGTCATCAGCATATCCAATGGCGTTGTACCCTTGTGAACTTAGCTCGATTAGGACTCCTCCTTAAGGACACCAGTTGAAGAGATTTTACGTTGATTTAACATGGCTTCAACCCAGGCAATGGTGAGTGCTATCTTTACCCCTCTGCGCAAGTGCTCGAGTGATAGAGCCATAGCCCGAATTATCAAAAGCACCATCAACATCAAGAAAAGCACCTAGCGCTATTTCTTTTGATCGAAAGGTTTTTTCGATTTTAGCGACCAGGTTATGAAGTGCGCCTACCGTTGATTTTCTTATCATATTGGCGAATTGGTGTTCATGAAGGCGGTATAAAGTGTTGATAGATTGCCTAATGTGGCAGTCAATATGACGTTCAATTGTCTTGAGAAAGAAGCGGGTAAGACTAATAGGTCTGCAAGATTTGGCCATCGAACTTGGTCCTTGTCAAGAATGAAGCCAGATAGGGTGCAATTCTGTCTGTTTATTATATATTTGTCTATAATGGGAGAGTTCAACGGTATTTGTTGAATTATAGACCCAGGAAAGTGTACGTGAACCAGGTGTTCAAATGTTTTCTGTCTACTATTGGTATGAAGACCGATCTCTTTCTTTTAAAGTCCGATGTTATTGTGTCTATTACCTGTCTGTTCATTGTGATTATCTTACGGAGACGGGCTGCTTCCGGTAGCTTTTGCAAACCATCACAGTACCTTCTCCACGATTCAAGCTTGTTATATTCGGTTACGAATGACCTATATTCCTCCCACCTACCGAATCTTTTCGCTCGGCTGAAAAGCTACCTGACCGTGCGTCGCATGGCAGCTAACTTATCAGTCCACCATGGAACCTTCTATTTCATATGGACTGAACGTGTAGCCGTGCTATCGTAACACAAGCTCAGTAAAATATCGTTGAGCTGGTCCCCAGCCAGCTCCAGCTACAAGTTAAGCTAATGCTACGAGCTGGTTGTACGATAGGCAGTTGTCTTCCTAGGAAGGTAGACCTTACAGAGGATATCTGAGGCCCCTGGAATTTCGAAGCGAATTTGTTGGTGGTCTAGAGAGATAGACTTTGTTTGAAACTAGCCAATTCCAAGCGAAGTTCATAACCCCTCTACTAGTTAGGGTGAGATCTAGATCCCCTTGTCTAACAGTTGTTATAAATTTAGGCTTACAACCTATATTTGCAAGTGCGAGCTGGGATCTCATTAAATAATTTCAGAGGCACTTACCTCTGTGGTTGGTGTCATTGCTGCCCCAGACGATGTGAATTGCAGAAATTAATTTACTATTGGCCCTCCAAAAAACATGAGAATTAAATATTCTCATTGACAAATAGCGTTGAAATTTATTTTTGGTTACAAAAGTCTGAGTTCATTTTTACTCAATTTTTGCTGCCAATTCAATTGAACTTTGACAATGGGATGTGTGTACGTTTTTGTCATACAATTGACCAAGAATATTTGTTTATTATTTTTTTCGTAGGTAAATATTCATATGCAATTTCTTGTACTTCGATTCAACTTTAAAATTGATTTAATAAGCCAACGTTGTAATCGTAAGAAAAAGATACGAATAAACAAGAACAAAGTTGCAGATAATATCCTCATTAATTTTCCAACAATGGTCGCACATGCACACCTAATCGTTTCTCGCGAAGTTTGTTGCATGACAAATTACCATTAAATGGAACACGAAGAACCCAATGTGAAATAAGTGGTTTCATTGTGTTGCTACATAAAGCTATGTTTACATACAATGGCAATATGTTGAATATTCGATATCATACGCATAAAAGTATGTTCGAACACCTGTCAGACATACTGGCATCATCGCTATAAATCTTTGGAAGAGAAACCCGACATTCATCGCCGATTCTTCATATTGTGAACAACACGTCTTACATAAATACCTTTTTTCAAAAATGTTTATATTTGGCTGATTTCCGGCAAAGATGCTAATTTTTATCGGAAGCACATCAGTTTGAAATAAGATTGAAATTAGCACAAATATAACCCGTTTATTTTAATGGATAGCCCCACACAAAACAAACACTCACTTTTTAGTTTTTGTATGAACAACTTTTAATTACACATAATATAAACTTGAAATCTTGCATCTTGTTGACATATACGTCAACGAGCGTGACCCGTCCACTTTTAACGATAGCCTCATATAAAAGCACAACCAACTTATAGTACCTAGGGGTTTATACTCATTGCACAGAGTGCGTGTAAAGTAGATATATTCGTATTCGTGACAAGACGAGTCAATCCAGCCATGTCCGTTTGTCTCTACGTTCCTGTCCGCCCTATTCCCTCAATCTTTGAAATTTTGGTTTAAAAGTTGATATAAAGACTTTTTATAACTAGCAACAACACAAGTTCCAAAATAGAAAGTATATCACCTATACAAAAACATTTTGTATTTATTTAGTTGTATCGAACGTGTTCGAATTAAAGCAAATGCATTTTTAAAACAATAATTTTTTTTAAAATTGATCAATTAAGTCCAAAAGGTGAATCCCTTTAATAAGAGCAGATAATGTATTAATTTCATACTTACCTATACTTACCTCAACATCCACTCCATCCAAAATTTTGTTAAAATTTGTGGACGGTAGCATTTATAATTTCCATATCGAATGCAGATGTAGTGATGTAACTGAAAAGTTCATCTCTGACAGTAGTGCGATTGCCAGTGTGTAATAAAATGTGTGTAAAAGTTACTTTTAAATAAATTAGCATAAGTTCACAATTTAAAAAGACTTTTTCATGTGCCTCCAAGTGCATGAAGCAAACAATTTGCGCTTTTACGAAAATAATTAATCCTTGCAATTATCAAATTACTGAAATCATTTTCGTTTTTATTTCCATAAGTTACATCGTCGTGTTGTAAATTGTAACAGTTTTTACAATAAACGAAAAATTATATTGTGGTGCAGAGGTGCACTTTTCAGGGTTTGAAATTCACATTTCAGAGCAGCAATATTACTAAGAATAGAATCGGTTCAACTTTCTGCTCCAATTTGAGCAAATCAGAAGCACGAAACGTAAATTGTGTTGTTTTGTTTCTGCTCTGACGACTAATATTTTCAGCACTAACCAATAGCAGAAGTAGCGAAAAAAAACAAATAAAAACATTAACTTCGGTTAAACCGAAGCTCTAATACCATACAAACTAAGTTTCGAATTGTGGTTCAAACGGATCCTCAACTCGACGCCAACCCAGAGAGCACCAAATATCATAACAAAATTCTTTCTCACGAACCCTCCCAAAGACGCTGTATACGGTGTTGTCAGGGCCCACGCTACTGCGACATACATCAGGATCGAAATTATCAACGTCTTATTGATTATTATCTTTGTACTTCGAGTGAGGGCGCTACTTGTAGTTTGCTTGATGAGCCCAAATCAGTGTATCCGTGAGTGGCCCCAACCGTTTACACAGTACGCCAATGTATCCAATTATTTAAAATTGAAAGGATGAATATACTACAGTAGAATCTCCTTTTTTGAAGATAGAACACTGAGATTTCAATCTCGAATAAGAGTTTTACCAACTCATCGCCACCGGTCTTGAAAAACTAAGCTGGCCTGCCGCTTCTTTATTCTTTAGCTTTTTTATTACTTAGTCAACCTCGCTATATTATTAGTGGTTCTAGAAATATTAGCGGCATTAGTCTCTTCATGGCATCGAAGTAGGTTCCAGAAGTGACTGCTTCTTACTCTTAGTGCGCAGTCATGAAAGCAGCATGAAAGTCCGTGCTTGAAACTTACACTCAGACGCTTCACCGCTGCGATAAAATTTTCCTCCTCCCTCTGTTTCTAACGATATCGCTCTCTAACAGCACGCGGTGCTCCTGCCTGTAGGCGGAGTAGCTTGGCGCCACAAGGTGGTGGTCTGAGTCGATGTTGGGACCTCGTACCGTTCGCTTATCCAACAAGTTGGATGCGTTCCTTCCATCGAACACAACATGATCAATTTTATTACGTGTGTTTTGATCGGGACTGCGCCAAACAGCCTTCTGTATTTTACGGTGTGAAAATCTGGTGGTACTGATTATAATCTTCCGACTTGCGCCGAAAACTATTACCCTCTCTCCATTGCTGGAGGTATCGTCGTGAAGTCTAGATTTTCTGACTGCTGTGCCAAAAATTCCTTCCTTCCCAACTTTTACAGCGCTCGTAGAGACGTTCGAGATGCGCGTAAAATTCATCTTTAGCCGCATTGTCTGCGACTTCCGTCGGGAAGTGTGCATAAATCAGGCTAATGTTGAGTAATTAGCGATGATACATATCGCGGCCAGACGCTCGTCCACAGGTATGAAACACAGTCAAATTCGTGCTTCCTCGCATGGCAACTATAAAAGATATCACAGGATGCCTTTTTTGAGCAGCCCTGTCCTAGCCATCGCGTTTCCTGTATTGCAGGGAAGTGCTTGCCTTCTCACAATTTGCTCACCACGGAAGTTCCGTGGCTTACCCATGGGATACGTGTCCTAACGGACGTTTGTGAGCTGGTTGTTCTATTTGCAAAAGAATCGTAATTTGGCCGCTCTCAAGAGTATGGCCAAATAACTATTCAATTCTGCAAATGACCCTATCCCCCTGCAAACTTGTTAGAATGATATTTCATAAAGTGTTTCGCCTAGCTGCTCTCTTTTCTTTGTTCCTTTCAGTTTCTTTGAGAAAAAATACTATCTAAGCATTGGAGTAACAGAAAAAAGAACGAATAGGGTATCTTATATTATTGGCCATAAATAGGGTTCTATCATTTATGTTGCGCTTTCACTCACTCACATATTTTCTTTGCCACTCGTAGACGAGTGGCTCTTATACATATTAGGTAACAAAAAAATACTGCTTCAATTTCTGATCATACGATGAATGAGCGATTCTTTTGCGGTGGTAAATTATACACATACCAATATTTTTGCGTCATTCTGAACTATATACCTACTAATTTCACTCAGTCGCCATTTACTGTAGAAGAAATGCAAAAATACTCAAACGTGCATCGTCCTATGTGTTCTGATTCAACATTGAGGCCGTTTTTTTTAAATCTGAGTGTTAATTAAGATTGAGTCGTAGAATGAATGAGTATTGATCAAGATCTCTGGTACATACCAAGGCGCTGCAGAGGGAAGCCAAGCAATATTATTCAGACTGTATGCCACTGGTATTGAGTTAAAGAGTCGATGAGTGGAAGAATGATATATTTAATTCTTATGTAGAATATATCTTGCGGAAATTAGCCTGGCGGTGCAAATAAGACATATTAAGCTGATAGTTCAAAATATTATCCAGATTTAGCCAAAGAACTGAATCCAGATTTTGAAGTATCAAAACTTTCGGTGCTTATCTTAATATTTCAAAAATAACCCCGAAACAAAAATGGTAAGTCAAGCGGCTAGCAAAAATTGTAAAAAAATATATGCTTGGGCAAGGAAAAATTTCTATTGTAGATTGGCTATAAGGATTTCTAAAATCGTAGATTGTAAGGATTAGTATAAGTTTTGTTGATGCTGATCTTTTAGCAGATGACTTTAGAAATTACTAGCGTCGCTGATCCCACGTGTTTCTTGTGAATATTTGACGTCGTTGTTGTGCCCTTTCAGCAACAGCGCGTCTGCGAGATTCTGCTGCTTCAACGGTTTCTGTCGCTATTTGCGACGAATTTTATGTCGCTCGCTGAAGACGCAAAACTTGAGACTGTTCTGGTGTCTCAGCAGCCCGTTGAGATGCCAGATATTCAGCAAGCTACGTAGAGCTGACCGTGGGAAAAACAAGGCGTGCCCAAATGTATTTCTGCTACCTTTAAGGTTTGACCCTGTGATATGTTGACAGTCATTGAAAGTGCAACTTTTAATGGCAACTGCAGGCGCTTAAAATTAAATGGGAAGTTATTAGGTATGATTGGGATGCGTGTTATAAGCACATTGCCCCCTTGGCTTCGTAAGTTAAGATTTTGGGCATATACAATATTCCTTCCTAGTTCGGTTACTCGTAACCATGTATCGTTGCATAATCTTGTTGCGTTCTAGTTGCGCATTAACAAAACGGGTATACCTAACTCTAATTCCAACCTATGGGATGGCACCCCGGATAAATCCAAAGAGTTAAGGAACTCCACGGGATAGCTCGTAGAGTCATCGGATGACATGACTGTGTCGGAGTTATACACTGATATTTCGCTAGTTAGTTCGTCCAAGATTTTTTTATTTATTTTCGTAACAGTATCATTTTTTGGTGCCAGTGTGGTTCTTTCATATTGGTCTTGAATATTATGTTGAGGAATAAAAAAAGACACAATTTTGTTTTCCCTTAACAAATAATCAAATGCCTACCTATTTAAATAATTTAATAAAAATTTAAATCAAAATGAAATAACTTGTTATAAGTGTATCTAACCACAAAAAAAACTTCCAATTACCCAATATCTTCATAAATTATAGCCTATGTGTTATTCTGATATATGAGCTATATTTTTGTAAAGTTCCATTCAGTAGTTTTTGCGTGAAGATTATTTTTGCGTGAAGGTAATTAATTTAAATCTAGCCTAATTTATCCAATATTTAACCATAAGTAATATATTTAATCTGGCTTCAATTGTAAAATTCGCAGAAAAAATCGTATAAGCTCTTCTTTGATTTTAAAGTCGGACATGGTGTCACGCAAACTTTCGTATTTATACTAGAGTTGAGCGATATTTCACTACCTGTGATTCAATCACGGCGACTGAAAAATCACTAATATCAGTTGCTACTCGATATTGTAAATGTCAGTGATTGAATATCATTTATTTCTTACTGTGCCACTGATATTCATGGCGTATGAGTAATATATCATGCATATCATCAACTGATATTCAACTGATATTCCTGATTCATGATTTTCAGTCGCCGTGATTGAATCACTGACTATCGCTCAACTGATATATTGTATTAATATCAAGTGGCAACTGATATCATTGGTAAAGAATTGTAATGAGGTTATGCCACTTTGTCAATCCCGGGAAGGATTATGTGGGATATACATGTTCCAATGGGTTTTTGGAATGCGAAGTGCAATCAGCATTGGTTGGCACTAGAATATGTACAAATCTGATGACTTTTTAAAATTCCATATTCCCGCCTCAATTCCCAAGATCTTTGTAAAGAGCCCATATCCTGTTGCGGGAGCCCAGTAATACCGACTATCTCCCACACTCTCCTCTGGTTTTTTGTACCATTTTAAGCTAAACCTCTCCAGAAAAGCATCATTTTGACAACAAAAAGGGTTTTCTTTAAATGTTTTCTTAGTATCCAAGCGTGATAGCTTTTAGCGATTCAACCTTAATGGAAACCGCAAAAGAAAAGCTGGTAGTAGCCGTTAACAATAGATTACAGCCGTTGCAATATGTACTTCATCAAAATCCAGTCAATACAAATGAGAAGGCGCTTTGGAGCAATTTTGATGCTATGGTTGCAACGTACAAACTTAAAGCCACAGGAACTTCATGCGGATTGGTTGAGGTGCAACGATATTTAGGTGAATATATCATTCCACGAAACTCCGACCCCTTATAATGGTGGCAAGCTAATGAGTATAAATACCCAATCCTTAAAGAAATCGCACGAAATCCGAAATCCATGCGAAAGATTATTTTCAAAAGCTGGCCTTGTTGTACATGAAAGAAGAATCCTTAAAGAAATCGCACGAAATCCGAAAACCATGCGAAAGATTATTTTCAAAAGATGGCCTTGTTGTAAATGAAAGAATGCGATTAAAAGATGATAAACTTGAAATGATCTTATAATAATTAATTCATAATAAAATGAATAATAACTAATAATAATTAAATAAAGAATACACCTGCTTCGTACTTTTATTATTTATTGTTAAGCAGAAAGTTAATTTTTGCTTCTCACCTTTTCAGCGATCGCAGTAGCAGTCACGGAAATCACTGCTACTCAAAATCACTTATTAGCTCATCTCTAATTTAAACCCTGTACTCATAGGGCAAAAAGGTATATTACGTTTGTGTACATGTAAATAACAGCCCATAGGCAACGTGTATACCCTATAAACTTATATACTCGTATATATATTTCCTCAATGCGAAAGAAGGAATAATGAACAACTTTTTGTTTACTTGAAGTATTATTTTTTTATTTGTTTATATGCTTAACCTAACTTAACCAACACAACTAAATAGAATAATATTTAACTAGTGTTCAAGTAAAATATTGTACGAAATATATATATATATATATATATATATATATATATATATATATATATATATATATATATATATATATATATATACCTACCTCTCCCTCCCCTGCCCATCCTTCTCCATTCCCCTTTCCATAAAAAAGAAAACGCGATCTCGATCTAATATAAAATGATACATAAATTCTTGTCTTAAATGTTCCAATAACATACAGGTTTTTAAATTTAACTTCTTCTACTCGCATTCCAATTCCTCTTTTAAGGTAATTATTGGTCTCAATTTTTGGCCTGATGGTATTGTTGTGCACGGGTACTTCTGTAAAAATAAAAGTTCCCATGTACAGAATGCTGTTGAACTCCACTGAAACATTCATCTTGTGTACCAATAAACTAAGTTCTTTCCTAATCCACTATCAAAATGTGAATAGATTAAGAACTAAGCTCAGTAATATTTATCTTAATAGTTTTTTCTTTTATTGCTGACATCGAGTCATGTCGAGTTATTTAGTGATAATTTTGTGGTGCTGTTCTAATATCAGTCAAATTGTCTCTGTTGATTAGCTCCGGTTTTCGAATCCAAATAAATGGTTCGGTTTCGGTTTCGTTAAAATGGTCCGTATTTCACTTTCAGAAGAATTTTACTATTTGAATTTACTAATTAATTCATTGAACTGAAATTCTATCGCAAGTTTATTGTACCACTTAAAAATCATCAAAGTTTCAATGGTATACAACTGCCTTAAAAAATCTTAAAAATTTACGTAGTAAGCTCTGCAAGCAGCACTTCAATATAGATTGTACTTTAAGCAAAGATAAATACTTGCATTTCAAACGGGAGTTTGATTTTCTAAATAAATTTCTTCATAGCATTTTAAATATTGAACGGGGCATCAAAACGAATGGTTGACCCTTACCAAATCTAAACACGGTGCTTCTAATATCCCATCTATTATCTTGATTATAAGTAAGACTTCGAGCTCTGAGTTTGAGATTACTGGTCTCTTTTCGAAGTTTTCTAGCTCTTTGAACCAAGATTGGTTTGATGATAAAACTCTTGATGCTATTCCTTCCTTTTTCAATTTATCTACTATATTTATTAATGATAATTACGTCTTTGAAGCTATTTGAAATCTTAATAATTCGCATAAGCCTGATTGTGATGGGGTTTCTACTTATTATACCATTCACACATAGTGTGAAATTGTATAATCAGTTTGTCTGAAAGTTTGTCCGTCTGTCTGTCTGTATGTTGTTGCGCATTTTTGGGGACCAATTGTTACGCCCAGGCCTGGTCGGGCCGTCTATCGTCCCCGCAATAGTGGCAGTGATGCCCATTGCACCCAATAGTGATGCCCACAAGAGATACCTGAGTGTCACAAAACTTGGCATCACTTTGATTTTAAAAAGAATGAAGGGGAGAAAAAGAAGAAGCACATATAGAGTTGAACAAAAAGAGTTGAAGGAGAGAAGAAGGAAAAAGTACTGATAACGCTTTTGTTTGGCGCGAATAATTTTTCATTTTGGCGCGAAGACATTTTCTAACTTTGCCGCTGCGTGCTGTTTCTGCCACGTTTGCTGGCACCACCGCCGCTAATTGTTTACTGCCACGTCTGCGCAACCACTGCCGCTGTATTGCTGTCGTATTTGTCACCACTAGTACCGCTGTGAACTGCTGCAGCGCTGGATTTAGTGCATGTGCTTCATACTTAATTTAAATTAATTTTGTAACAAACTATTTCCTTTCTTTTGCTGCACGATCGTGCCTAATAAGCTCACCTACACCTAAACTACCGCTCGGTCACCGTATTTTCGCAACACTATGTATGAAAAACTTTTTTATTGTAGTTAATATCAACTTAATAATTGCTATGATAAGTTCTATAGGACGGATATTTGAAATATACATTAATGGGTGGGACCCGCCCACTATTTGGAGTAGCCCCCATACAAACCTACTTCCCACTTTTGACTTGTCTGAAAACTTCTTTATTAAAGTCAATGCAATGTGATGCCGTTTTTATGGTCAGCCGCTTAACATACATACTAGAATGTGCGTGAATTGTGCACACCATTTTTCATTTTATTTTTAAAATCTATGAATTCGGGCGTTTTCATTGATAAATGGAAATAGCCACAATTTCTCCTATTTTCAAAGATGGTAAGAAGAATGATGTCTCAAACTATAGAGCTATTTCCACGATATGTAATATATCTAATGTTTTTGAACACAGTGTTTGTAGACAATTTGCGTTTATTATTAAATTGTACATTGACCCCAACAAGCTTTGGTTCATCCCTGGCAGATTTGGCACTATTTAGTGATTTCTGCAAAAATAGTTTTGAGCGACATTATCAGGTAGATGTTGTGTATATCTGTTTTCATAAGGTTTTCGACAGAGTATGCCACAATGTTCTTTTGAAAGATATATTAAAAATTGGTTCTTATTGAAATGGCTCTATTTTTACTTTTGTAAGCGTGTTTATGTGGATTCTTCTGACATTCCTCAAGTAAGTATTTTATTGCTTAACTAACTAATTTATTAATTCTATTAGAAATTGTTAAATATCTTCGAAGCTATAAAAGATTTTTTGGACTGCATTGGCTTTAAAAACGATTTAAATAATGTTGCTACTTGGTATTGAATAAGTGTTTTAGTGTCACTTATAGTAAACGACTGTCGCTAATAAAATTCTAGAATACAAAACTGAAATATTAGCAATGTTTTCTTCACGATTTCTTTTCAACGAACATACTAATTATAAGGTCTGTCAGAAAACTATACGACACTTTTAAAACATATTGTAACTTCACTCAGTGAGACTTAGCTGAGAATTTACTTTTTAGCATAAATGTAGACATAAAAATTAAGTGGATAATGTAAAGTGGGATATGCAACATGTGTGTTCTTTCTATGCTCTCTTCTGGAATAAAAATTTTAGTTAAGCCGCCTATGCCTAATTTTTTGCGTATTAGCAGTTGTAACAAAACTGTACGACACATTCAAAATGAAGTTGTCGAAGTGATCTTATTAGTATGGATATTCTGTAAGCTCGTAACTGCCTCGTAAACCATGTTAACTCATGACTATACGAATCTCGGTAAAAACTGTCTGAGGAATAATTTACAGGCAACTCGTACACTGGCACTATATATTTTATGCGTAAATACGAATGTTGCCTAAAGAAACAAATTTAAATGGATGTGTGCATTTTATATTCAGATACAATTAAGTCTCAGGGTTCTTCAAATATTTGAATAAATGCATTATAGTACTTGTCTTAAATGCAATCTTTGTTGACCCAAATTTCTACTAACATCTAGGTTCTTTCACGGGTGTAAAAAAATAATATCTTTCAGATATTTTGATACGTTTCTTTATATTCAATCCTCTCTAGAAAGCGACATCACAACAAAACTGCTTTTCTGTACCAATATGCTTTAGTCTTCACGAGTCACTTTATCAATCCTGGGAACGACAATATGGGTAATCGAAATAAAATAATCAAAATGTTACGTGATACTCATTTGTCAGAGGAAGAAAAAAAAAGATAATCGCTTACAAAGACTCTGGTTAGAACATATACCAAATTTCGAAATTACCTGGCCGTGTTCGCTGCGTAATTAATATTTTTTTGGTCATTCCGAAATAATATGGCAATAAATACGCTTCTGGTCCAAAACTAATCGAAATAAGAGGAAAATTTTGAAAGGATAAAAAGACGGTAAGTCAACGATATATTGTCGGCAACTTACGGCCCAGCTCGAATTTCTTCAACAATCTTGATACACACTGGGAGGTCAAAGTTTCACTAACAACTTGCATGCTTTATAATTATCACTAACCCGTTCTCCTTCAAAATACGAAGTTTTCTCAGACGAAAAATGGTTTAATTTAGATGATTATTACAGTTATAAACTGAATTTTCAAATTATTTTATATAACTTTAAAATCCTTACAAACTTTTAATGACTCAAGATTAAAGTAAAATCCTTTCAATATATATTCTTACTAAAATTAGTTAAATAAAAATTTATACAAATAAACAAAAATGAAGAAACTTAAAGTGTTACAACCCTTGTTATCCCAAAAGCCTATGCTATGATGGTCTTTGTCAAACGTCGTTCATCGCAGTTTACTTGTCTATACACCCGAATTCTTCTTTACTCTACTTTTGTATGATCTTAGTTGGAGATCGCGCCATTTAAACGCATTCTGAAGATTTATATTTGCTCTTTTATCACTAAAATTTTTGATTTATTACCTTGATACAACAGTAGATCTCTCTTATTGCATTTTTATACTCTTGCAGAAAGGCGATCAATTACAGCTTAGCTCTTCATAAATGATCTAGTTTTGGACACCATTGATTGCATTGCTTTTGATCAGAGTATTCCATTTAATGATCTAACAAGAGATTTTGCGAATTTTCGTGCCGTGTACTGTGGGCTTTCATAGGACTTTTGACGCAACAACAGCAACAACAGTATTTTACTTCTATATTTATAGGCCGACTACAATTTTCATATGATTTTCTGTCAAATTGATTTTTTTTTTTTTATTTGAAAAATTATTTCTAATTTTATTTCGTAAAATTTAAATTCAAGGTTTGCTGTTTTACAATTAGCAATGCTTTTAATTAAATCATCTCAAAGCTTTAAACAACTTAACTTTATCCTGCATGGGGGCAGGGAGAAGTTGGAGTCAAAGGAATGGTGGTAGAGGGAAGGGCAGGGGAAGAAGTGGTAGGAGAATAGGTTATAGGGGAAGATGTGGTAGTTCCTTTTAAGATAGAGGGATGAAATATTCTATACATGTTAATTTGATTTATGGGGGCAGGGAAAAGGGCATTGAAAAGAGGTGTTAAAGGAACGGTAGGTAGGGGAATTGTTGAAAGGAAAGGGAAAGAGGGACAGGGGACTAAAATGGTAGATAGGGGAAGGATGGGAATTAAAGTCGGCAGGTGCGAAGAGGGGTAGGGGAATCGGCGGTAGGGTAGGGGATCATAGTGCAGGAAGGGTAGAGGGATAGGAGAGGCAAGGGGAAGGACAGCAACGTGCCGAGTTCCTTTTAGAAAGGAAGAAGAGTTTAGGGAATGGGGGAAGGGGGAAGGAAAAGGTGAGTGTTGGGAGAGGGGTAGAAGGGGTAGAAGGGGAAGACGGGCAGGGAAATAGGGGTAGGGAAATGGGAAGTAGGGTAAGGGATCATAGGGAAGGAGGGGTAATGGAAGGGGGAATGGCAGCAAGGCACTGGGTACCATTTAAGATAGAGGGATGAAATGTTGTATACATGTAAATAAGATCCAAGGGGGCCGGGAAAAGGGGTAGTAAGGTAAGGAGGAGTATGGGAAGGGGGCCGGGAAAAGGGGTAGTAAAGTAAGGAGGAGTATGGGAAGGGGGCAGAGGAACAGGAGATTGGTGGTAGGAGAATTGGAGCTAGAGTAAAGGGGCATTGGGAAGGTGGGAAAGGGAAAGGAGCGGCAGTTCAAAGGAGTGGCATGGGGAAGGGTAGCAACGCCCCGGGTACCAGCTAGTATAGATATAGATTTTCTTAAATTTGTTTTTATATATATAATGTGATAGTGTATGTGCGATTTAAGAAGTATCAAAATATATATCGAAAATATACATATACAAAAATATTTTTTTGATAATAGGGAAAAAACACATATGTAGATCGAAAGTCCCGTCATATACCCGACTAATTGGGAAAAAATAGAGGAAAAAATCAAAAATTTGATATATATTTATATATATATATATTTATAAATAGTTTGAATAGTGCAAATCAGTGAAACGAGGAAAAAACATCTATATATATAAAACCGAGAGTATATACCTATATATTTTTGTATGTCCATATAGACAGATACACGTTCCGACCATTCGCCGTAAAAATTGGTCTGTATATGCTTTTAGGAACAGAGAAAGCGTTGCCAATATAAAAAAAACAAAAAAAAAAACAAATTTTTTTTTAATTATTATTAATATTTGTTTTTTTTAATTTTAAAATTTTTTAAAAACAATTTTTTTTCGTTTAAAAAATAAAATAAAGTAGTTTCCAGTGCGTCTTGCTGGTAGTTGATACCTTCAACATGCGCTGCTTTCTTCACTTCATATCGGCCATTGCGTTTTACCTTGACCACTTCGTACGGAGCCAAGTACTCGCTCGCAAGTTTTCGAACAGCAACGTATTGAGTTCTCTTTATGGCGACAAGATCACCCTCCTTATAGCCATATTCGCTTTTGCGTTTTCTGTCAAAATTACGCTTGTACAACTGTTGAGCTTTTTCTATTCTTCTTCTTGGCATCTTCACGCAGCTCATCACGATCTTTGTCAAACTGTGCAATCAGCTCTTCATTCAGCATCTCCAACAGGCTACTGTCTACTTGGTTATGCATTCTCATACCAAACATAATCTTGAACGGCGATGACTTCGTAGTATCATGAACGTGGGAGCTAATGGCCTTCTGTACGTGAGGAACGTATTTGAACCATTTTGATGGTTCATCAGCTGACAGTATTGTAATGATTGATAAGATCAACCGGTTTACTCGTTCTACTTGGCTGCTACGTCTCGCGACGCCCGTAGTTGTAAAAATGTGCTCGACTTTATTATCGTCACAGCCATAAAAACACAGACTCGCGTTCCTAAAAGACGTTTTCTTTTTTTCCCATCATCCTCAAAATCCATATAGGTGTGCATTACAACGAAACAATGTTGTCCACACAGCCCTATTGGAAATGAGAATATACTTTCAGGAATTAAAATATCCACACGAAGTATACTGCATTAATGGAATGATTCTAACCATTTCATCCATTCTTTTCTTGGCTGAAAGTGAAAGGTCTGAGGTTTTTTTTGTTGTAACTTCAAAACTAAACCAAGACCCTCTAGAAAATTTGTTTTATTTAATAAGATCACGCGGAACTACAAATAATAATCCGACAATGTTTGAATTTAATATAATTATGTCTAAAATGTTGTCAATGAAAATTTTAACATCAACTACAGTGTCTGGGAACTGTGCACCTGATGAAGATACTATGTTGATTAACATTATAAAAGACTGTGGCTCAAATAAATCGACATCTAAAGAGTTTTCTAAGTCTTTAGATGATGATGATTCAATTTTCTCCGACGAGGAATCAGAATTAGAACTGTCTTTAGAAGCAACAAATTTAAATATTCAAGATACTTTTAATGAAAATGCATTGCGTTATTTTGCAGGGTATCTATTGTATAAGTTGTTGCAGAAGCATGACTGCGAAATATGTGTTAACCTGATGAAACAGTCTGATGAAGTACAGTGTTCTTCTGAGTATTTAATACTCAATAAAAATTTTGGCTACGTCAATAGTAATTTAAAACTGACAGCACCTTCAGATAAATTCTTTACTTTAATAAAAATACATTTCGATATTTTTAAACGATTTTTCGACAAAAAGCCTCATATACAAAATTTAAAAAAGAAAATAGTTTAAACATGTATAATCGCCACAACCAAATTAGATATATACGCAGACTGGTTTTCACAGTCCGATCATTGTTATGGACACAGGAATCACCTGCTCAATGAGTTGGTTCTGATTTTAATAAGGAAGAATAGTAAATGGCTAACAGGTAAAATTGTGTTATTTTTCGACTTAAGTATATTTTAAGTGATTTTAGTGTAGTTTTAGTTGGGGAACAAGGAAATAACTTAGTTTCAAGAATTCTTAATTTTGAAATTTTGTGATTTCAAGTCGACTCGAAGGTCATATTGATTTATGACCCCATTACAATTGTGATGGCCTCCTCGTGGTGTTTCCTGGGCGAATTCGAGCGGCGACTTTGAATTTCATTATTCTAATAATATCCTGCTCAATGTAAGCACATGTATGTACATACATATATGATCAAAGAACTTGTTAAAAAGTCATACCTTTTAAAAGCATTTCTTTTGTGCAGCGATAAATTAGCTTAACAGCCTTTGTCGAAAATTCAAATCTTTTGATTAACCAATGATTATTGGTATATTATGACAGTGGAATCAAAGTCCAACTAAAAAAAAAATTATATCAATTTAAAAATCGTTGTCTGATTTTTATTTTGGACTCTTAAATTAAAAATCAAAAATAAATATAATTGCTTTTATTTCAATAAATATAAATATTGAATAAGGGTCCATTTGTTCTCCCAGAACTGATTCCATAATGATTTTTTAACTAAATATTGAATTATTATTATCATTATTTCCAGTCGCTGATGCTAATAATTAAATAAATGTCCAAAAAAGCCTGTGAAATGCATACATACATACATACTCTTATTAAAGAAATGAAAACAAAATGCGGCGACCGACCAGCGCATGTAAAGAAAATAAATAAACAAACATGCATACATACATAGTATATGTACGTACGTATATATGTGATGTGACGAATACAAATCCGAACACACACGACTCTCTCTCTGGGACCAGAAAACATATATGTATGTATCATGTGTTTGCCACAGAACTTCGAGAGATTTGATTTTTATAGTCTTTTCACAAACCGAACTTAGTAATATAGGAACTAGGGGTTCATGGAAGTGATGCGATGTGGACCGGTAGACAGTGCAACGCTTCAAGTCGACTCATAGGTGCTGCCTTCCTTCATAGGATAGGACCCTTTCTCTAACGAGAGAGCCTCCACGTGGTGATCCCTGGTAACGTATTCTTCGGAATACGGCAAATTTGAGCGGACATCAGCACAGTCGCTAAAATGCCGGATCAAGATGCCATGCATACCGTGTCGATGATCAGTCTGGCTGGGGGCCCTGTATACAAACAGCTCAGTCAATAATGGTGCCTCTCCGATACCTGGTCGCCTCGGATAGTAACTGTGACCTTATTGCGAATCTCTTCAAAGGGATCAAAATATGAATTCAAGAACGATCACAAGCCCATGGGACTGCGTGGGGCGGTAGTGAAATGGTACATAAGGTACCTTGAGCAAGGCCTAATGCCGGAAAGAGCACGAGAGAAGGCGCTGAGCCACAAAATTATGGTGCAGCCACCACAGTCGGCCAGCAAGAGAGCCAACAAAACGCTCACTCCCCCAGAGCACACGACTGAGAAAAGAAGTCGTATAGACGCTGCTGTGGCACGACATGACGTCCGACCGTCAACGTCAACTGCTGCCGCAAAAGCCCGAGCTGCTGCAAGGAACAGCAACGAAAGTGGAGCCTCAATAGAGGATCGTCAACTGACAGCCAGCTACGCCGTGAAGTCCACAAAGGTTGCGGTGTTATCTGTAGACTACACAGATAATGCTCACAGCCGAAGAACTGACAGAGCTGGAGGATGCCATCCTTTGCGAGGTGACGAAGGGATGGACAAGTAAAATTCGGTTCGACGCAGTGCATTTCCGACCAGGAATGTTACTAGTCTACTGCGCCGACGACCAAACTGTCGAGTGGCTACAACTCCATGCTCCCGTATTGGGAGGATGGGAGGGCACCGCACTAATGGCGGTTAAAGGGGATGACATCCCTCCTTCGGAGGTGATTCATCTTTTCCTTCCCAGGAGCCAAGGGAAGACAAAAGAGTGGCTTCTAGACTTGCTGGAAGTGCAGAATGAAGAACTGAACACGCATATGTGGAATGTCATCTCCCTACGAGAAGAAGGGAATGGACAGCTGATGGTAGTAGGCATCGACGAAGAGTCGAAGTCAGCTATCATCTTGGAGCTAGTGCTGGCAGTCGAGCCAAGCAATGAGTCGGATTACTGATCCGGCAGCTATCAACGCAGCCCAGCTGAATGTCCATCGTGCCAAAGCGGCGTCAGCCGTTATGGCAAGGACATTCACCAAACAACATCTGGGGCTAGCGCAGATTCAGGAGCCCTGGTGTCACGAAGGCAAGATTAAAGGCATGTATACCAGGGACAAAAAACAAAGTATCCCTAGAGCGTGCATTATTGTTAGAAATGATACAAAGTACACTGTTCTTTCAGAATATTTAACTCGGGAATGCGTGTCGCTGATCACCGAGTTCATCCACAGATGCAGAATTCGACGTATGGTATTTGCGTCGATTCACTTCTGGGAAAGAGAACATCACCCCAGAGGAGGTAGAACAACTGGTGCAGTTCTACAACAGCCACAGTTTACCCGTCGTAGTAGGCTACGATGCAAATGTGCACCACGAGGCATGGGGAAGCACTGACACCAACTATCGGGGTAAGTGCCTTCTTGAATTCTTATAAGTAATAGCCTGACATTTATGAATAAAGGGTGCATAAAGTTTGTCACTAAAACTAGGCAAGAAATGTTAGACTTAACTTTCAGTAGCCTGTCCCTAGAAAACAGTATTAGAAGATGGCATGTGTCACAGGAACCCTCCATTTCTGACCATCGATAGAATGAGCGGCTGGTAGAATGAGCGGCTGCAGAAAATAAAGATTAAAGTTAGAAGACTCTTCAATGGGTCCAAAAGATCAAATCAATGGGAAAGCTACAACACTGAACTTTCACTATATAATAAAGAGATTAGGAAAGCCGAACGCAGAAATTACAGAACTTTCTGTGAAGGCTTAACATCCACTGCATCAGCCGCTCGAATCTATCGTGTAATGGCTAAGATGCAAACCGATGCGAATATCTCACTATAGACCAGATATTTCCTTTACGGAAAAAGAGGAACACAAAATCAAACTGCTCCTGGAGACACATTTTCCAGGAGGTACATATCCTTCTCCAAAATGAGGAGATACATGTACGAACAAATAGCGCGAACATAGAGGCCGCTAAGAACGTGATAAATGAAGAAAAATTAAGGTATATTCACCTTTGAATCATTCAAATCACCTGGAGTAGATGGAATATTTCCAGTACTACTGCAAAAAGGAGCAACACAGCTAGTCCCAAATTTGTTGTCTTTATCCCTACGGAGGAGAAAAAGGATTCAACCCTCTATAAAGCATTTAGGCCTATTAGCTTGACATCGTTTTTGCTAAAAACAGTGGAAAAGATAATAGACAAGCATATTAGAGAGACGATACTGCATCATAGTCCCTTACATTGGGACCAACATGCATATAGGGCTGGCAGATCAACGGACACTGCACTGCTGAATCTAACGGGGGTAATTGAAACATCCCTTGAACACAAAGAGGTCACAATGTGTGCGTTCTAGGACATAGAAGGGGCGTTTGATAACACTTATCACGCCACAATCTGTAACAGTCTAGTAGAGAGGGGAGTAGACCCAATTATAGTGAAATGGTTACAGTCACTGCTGAGAACAAGAACAGCTGAGTCAGGGGTGAATGGCACCAACGTCAGAATACAAACAGGCAGTAGTTGTTTCACCCTGCTATAGAGCCTAGTTGTAGACGGCCTACTTAGTAGGCTAAGCGAAAATCTAATAGGCTGTCAGGGCTATGCGGATGACATAGTCATTATGGAAAGTGGAAAGTTTGAAGAAACACTCTGTGACATAATCAACAGATGTCTCAAAATTACACTGGACTGGTGCAATGAGGTGGTGAAGGAGATTGCTATTCTATCAAATAGTCAGGCGGTGTTAAAAGCGTTAAGCTCAAACACCGTCAAGTCCAAACTAGTGCAGGAAGCACTTATATTATTGGGAACACTCGGCGAACACAACAAAGTTAATTACTGTGGGTGCCAGGACACAATAATATAATAGGAAATGAGCTAGCCGATAGGCTTGCCAAGAAAGGAGCGGCAACGCCAATGGTAGGACCAGAGCCTTTGTGTGGCACTCGAAGACATACCACACTGGAACTAATCCGCAATGAAACAAATAATAGTTCAAGCTAAAATATTTCTAGAGGGTTTCGACCCGCGCTAGGTAGAAACCAGCTGAGAACACTGACAGTAATACTAACAGGACACTGTCGACTGAGGAAACACCTGTGTGTAATGGGTGTATATAATTCCCCAGAATGAAGATTTTGTGATCATAAAGAAGAGACTCCTCTTCATATAGTTGCAGAATGTGAATCAATAGTCAGAAGTAGATTTCGAATATTGGGCAGTTACTTTGTCGCTGAAGAACAACTTAAGAAGTTAGATCCTAGGACATTACTAAGGTTTATTCAACAAGTTGGACTAGAGCACGACATCTAAGTAAGAAGGACAACACAATAGATCTCTCTAGGTCGCGGTTTTTTTAATGTCCTAATAATAATAATAATAACATAGGGTAAACACTACACAAGAATAAATTAGTCGAATGTTTGGTTTTTTTCAGTAGTATAATTGATAATTTACAGTGATATTTAGTTAAATGCAAATTAATTGAATTTTTGTGAAATTTTGTTGTAGTTTCCAAGCAAAACTAATTTGAATTTACTTTCCGCCAAACAAAAAAGTTTACAAGAACATATGTGCGCAACATATACGGTAGTACTTAAATAGCAACAAAAAACGAAAACAAACAAATCGCGGAGAGTTGCCACCTAATCGAACTAAAGGTGACGCAAATTGTTTCGTTAAATGCACAATAAATGCGCGATTGCTTAAGGTGGACATAATTGCGATTAAATTATTAATTATTTATTAATTATTTTTAGTTTTGTTTTAATGAAAATAGCAGCATGCTATCTACTTAAAAACTAAGTTCGAAAAAATTTTTAAAAAAAGTGGCAACAGTGAAATGCAAATCGCTTGTCCGTCGGCTGTGCATGGAAAATTCAACTAGCGAAATCATAGTTGGTTTAGTAAAATGCTAATTTATTAATTAAAACATATTAAATTATTAATTGTTTAGATGCAAACTGATCATAAATTGTACCCCTATCTGCAACGATAGGCCTTTTTATTTACCAAATATATTTTAAAGGCGTATTTAATCAAATCGCTAACTCAATTACAGGCGATTTGCAGTTCGCTAGTAAATGAAGTCTGTGGCATTGAAATTGAAGTGAAATTAGAGCGGAATGGATTCATGTTTCACCCCTGATTATCTTTATATACATATGCAATGAACATACAAATATTTTTTTCGTATTCCAACTGCTGCATCAATGAATCTTTTTTATAAAATTTATTGATCAGCTGTTTGATCTGCAGCTAATTATATTTATATGTTCAGTGCATAATATTATTTGTTGAAATCATATTGAGATGCATAAACATATATTTCCTTTTAATTAAACTGTTTATAAAAAGAAAAAAATATAATTGCAATTAAATGAAAATTTTGCGGGAAACAAAAAATAATGCAATTTAAACAGTTTTAGATTCACTGGAAAACTCGCTGAATCTAATTTAATGCGAAGTAATTTTTGATAATTATTTTGTTTATTTGAATTTAATAAGTGAAAACAGGGGGGGGGGGTGATACACATACATGCTTCTCAAACTGGGAATTTAATTATTAATTTATCAGAGGCATACTTGTTGAATTTTTTTCCCTCGAGAATGGGGGAAGGGGAAGGGTGATCGTGAATTAATTAGCCAGACCAATGAGTTAACTTTTAGCTTCATTTGAATTTGCTTGGCTTCTATGTGCTTCCGATGAGTAAGTCCTCTTTCGAGATGAATGTCAAGATGCATGACATCGTTGGCGCCTATGAGATTATGATATTATTTAGAATTAATGGGGGACAAGTACTTATATTCAGTGTGAATGTGAGATTTGCTCAGAATTGACATGTCACCAGCAATCGTTGAAATTTTTGGTCTGTGGTATGTTGGTATGTCAGATGTTTACAGAACATATAACATTGGACTGAGCACGCTACAATTTAGTACACGAGCCTTGATTTTCAATTCTTTCATTAAAAAGTTATTATATACTATTTTGCTGAGATATGACTCAATGACGTTATGTATATTTTGGGGTAACATCAAAGTAGTCCGAATCTCAGAGTTGATAGGATTGACTTGCTCAAAGTGCATTTCTAGAAATCCAAGTTTATGAGAGGGGATGACGTCTCTTGTGTATGAACCGATTTCGAGAAGAAGAATCTTTTCAAAGAGTTTGGATAACTAGGCTAGGAGACTTTATGACACCACCTGGATTTCTTCCACTGCGCTGAGAAGTGATCGCATATAAATATCATATTGAATAGTACTGAGATATACATAATTGCGGGGTCAGGCAGCTCAATTATCATTTTTGAAGTAATCAGATTATAACCTGCATCATTTTTCAGATTTTTTTCTTTTATGATGTTCTTTATGTCACTGACGTTAACTCTGAAGGGTTAAGTGTAATTCGTAGTAGGTTGACGAGGCAGCCAAAAGCTTTTTGTTTGCGAATTTATATGGAAACATTTCTAGCTATAGTTTTAAGTCCAACGAGTCCAAGATCACAAAAATCGGTCCACCAACTCAAAAGTTATGAATTTTTTTTAAATGTTTGACGAGTTAATGAAATAGTTAGTATGTGTGCTTATTTATTTGTTTCTTTGAATCCTTTAGAAAACCAAAATTTTATTGATACAGGATGTTACTACACAAAAACGTTATTCTGAGCATTTTTCACTATATATGTTGGGCGCGGAAACAACTGCTATATTATATATTTTTTCTTTTGGGCTTACGATTTGAATACATTTTCGTTTGTTTACATTCTTCCGCGATCAAAACAAGCTTTAATTTCAAAGGGCTTAGTCCAAACGACTTAATATTTTTCAAAGTGGAAAGGTATTTTGAATACCTTCAAATAAATGCTAACATGATGCTGTACAATACCTACTTAAAAAAAATATAGGTCAAAATAAAAAAAAGTACATTTTACGATTTTGCCGAAAATTGAAACCAAATTTTCATGCTCATATTTGGAGTGATAATAATTTGCGAGATTGAAATTTGAAATTTGAAAATTCCTTGAGTCGAGATATGACATCGCAAATATCAGAGTGCGCAAAATTAGTTATTTTTCCTAGTGCGTACACGTACATCTGTTATACGCAGCGTTGACAAAAACCTGTTATACTCTTATACACATTACATATGTACATATGTAGATATGCATGCAAGAAATAAGATATACCTATATGTATGTAAGAGTACAAATCGCCAATAAAAGAAATTGTTTATTTAATCTCGCACATTGGGATTTTTAACACGATAGAGAAATTGCGAAAGGGTTAGCTATATACATACAGCAACATTTTTCACATCGACTCGTACAAGTCACACTTGACTTTTGTTTATATTTCTATTAAAATATACAGAATCAATAAAGGAAAGCATTTTAAAGATGCGGCATTGAGTATATTCACCATTTGCGCATGACATGCTAAATTAATTGTCGTAGCATTATTCATTGTTGCTCTTTTTTCTAGTTTTATTGTGTACTAATTAATATTTTGTGTAAAGAGTGATCGAATGAAGAAATACTCGTAATCCAAAACACCATAAAAATATAGATAAATACACTATTTCTGTCGATTTTCGAGTCCAGAGTTGTCCCATCTTTCGGACAGATTTTCATTTTAATATGGTATTTTTGCTGTTTGTTTTCCTGTTGGTTTTCGTTTCACTTTTTGATGAAACTATATTTCAACCTCTCGCATCTGTAGAATTTTTGCTTTGTCAATTTTCTGATATGCTCTAACAGCAATGAAGGAGAAAACAATTTGCTGACTGTATTCGTGTGTCATACGGCCATAAGAGATAGAGACTTCAAGTATGAATATTTAGACTCTCCTTTTCATTCTACAGATAAAGTGACTTAAAAGAACATTTTAAGGGGTAGTCGCTCTATAAATATGTCCCCACTTTTAAGTTTTCAAATAAATATTTAATGTTTTTATTTTGAAATGAATTTAATTTTTATTTCAATTCTATTTAAATGTCCCGCATATGTTCAGAAAGGCACACTTAAAAATATAGCCCCACATAAATTTATTGTTCATATAAGAAGCCTTAAGCAAGGTATAGGTTTCATATAAAGCTTTATTCAATCACTTTATTTATCTTCTCTATTAAAATTACTGATAGCAAATAAAAAAACCTCTTGACCAGGTAAAAATCAAGTGACGAAAACCTACTTGCAACTCACAAAACTACTGATATCATTTTTGTGACGATATACTTATATTTTTAATTTCTATGGTTGGAATCGATTGTAATATGTAATTCGATACAGTTATACAGTAGTTCATTGAAGTGGAGGAGGGGTCAACATATTTGTGGTGTGGAGTGTTGAGTTGCAGCGACTACGGCTGCGATAATGATTGTTACAAGACTTCTCAATGTTTGTACCTGGATGTACTTGGCTTGATCGACTTGTTTCTTCGTGCTGATCACGAATACTCGTATATATACGTAATGGTGTTTCCGATGCTTCATTTGCTATGTTACATAGCTTTTGATATTTCAATAAATCCAATATACAATGCTTACAAATATTTCCTGGCTTGATAGAAATATGATGTGTGCAGGGTATAATATAGTAGAGCACCTCGACTGTAGTTCTTATTTGTTTTAAGATAAAATTATATGGAGACCTTAATTTACTCAAATATACTGCATATCTGTATGTACTATATGTACTATTCTTTGAATGATATATGTATGTATATACTTGCATGTATGTGTTGACGTGCCACTATATGTGAGAAAATCATTAAGGGAACGTTATTGTTGACATTCCACTGACCTGACTATGACGGAATTGAATGGTTTTGTCGATTTGATTGTGCCAAGTGTAAGGGGATAATGGGTGAAGTTTGATTGATTACCCGAAACCAAATTGGTTGGCTTAATGATTGATGATTAATTTTTCGCTTTCTTTAATTTACGTGGTTTCGGTAAAGGACAAATTAATTTTTGGCAATAGTTTAGAACACTAAAAGGTTTTGTTTTTCATAGGTAAATGTTCGCTACCGCTATATGCTTATGTAACTTCTATATATACTTGTAAGTGTACTTATATGTACTATATATACGTACAGCTATGCTCATACAATTGGCACAAACAAAATATACAAATTAAAGATGATTTTTTTTATTAAATAATAGTAAGGAACAAAAGTTTAATGGCATTTCGTAGCTTATTATGTTACTTAATTAAAAAAGAAAACAAACTACAGAGTATTTCTGCTGTGGGTGCCTGGTCATAACAATTTTCCGGGTAATGAACAAGCGGACAAGCTCGCTAGAAAAGGAGCGGCAATGCTATTGATAGGACCTGAGCCGTATTGCGGCATCGGGAGACACACTATATCGGAAGTAATCCGCAAGGAGAAGGATATAGGAAAAGAACAACACTGGGCTACAAGTCAAGGACTAAGACAAGCAAAGTTACTTCTAGGGGGATACAACCCGAGCAGATCGAAAACCATGCTTCAACTAGGTAGGAACCAATTAAGAATGTTAACAGGACTACTATCAGGCCACTGTAGACTAAAGAAACATTTATGTGTTTTGGGGATACATAACTCACCCGAATGCAGATCCTGTGGCCATGAAGAGGAGATCCCTCTCCTCATTCTTGCTGAATGTGAAGCTGTAGCTAGAAGCAGACTGCAAGTGTTAGATAAACAATTTATTCGAAAGGAGCAATTGAGAAGTCTGGATCCTAGGAAAGTACTAAGATTCATTCAACATATAGGCTTAGGGCAGCTCATCTAACTCAGTAGGACTAACAATAGACCTTTTAGGTCGCAGTTTCATATGTCCCCAACATAAATCTATAAATAATTTTTTGTGCCAATTCTGTGAGCACCCAAAACTACGCTAGTCGAATGAAAATGAAGAAAATAAGAAACACAACAACGATAACGGAACAATTAACGGTAAAGCCTAAAGTGCATGAACACAATAAACAGTTGCATGCATAATTGTGAAAGCAAGTGATGAACATTTTGAGAAATAGACGAATAGAATGAAAAATTTGTTTGTGCCAATTGTATGAGCATGGCATATATGTACTACATATAAGTATATAAGAGGCTGATTGTAGTCAAAAACGTTTAAAGTAGCTGAAAAATATTCCAAGGTCGTTAGAGTCGCAGTTAAACGCGCAGACAAGTCAATAATAAAAAGTCGGCCAGTCCTAATTAAATTATGTTAAATGCTACGGTTCCTACAGTACGGCCTAGGTCCACCGAAAGGATTTATATCATTAAACAATACAATATATACGAGTAGCTTACTTTGTCCCATACATTATACGCCTGAAGAGGCTTTAACTCGGTTCATGGATTTAGGACTATCAAAAGAGAAATATGAATTTTTTCCAAACTATTTCAAGCGTTACCATGTTAAAATTCTTCCGGGATACAAAAAATGGGTTAAGTGAAAATCGAGGAAGTTACACCCAATATGGAAGTCTCGGAGGTATCGGTGCTAGGAGAACTATAAGACTTAATTCGTCATACTGCAAACTGTATCATAAAAACTGTGCCTGAGGATGAAGTATTACTACCCAATCAAACACTGAATGTCTGTGTACCAAAAAATACCTTTGGGGAATTTATGCGAGATAGTAATGCAGACATTCAGACGAAATGATTTTATATATATATATATATATATATATATATATATATATATATATATATATATATATATATATATATATATATATATATATATATATATATATATATATATATATATATATATATATATATATATATATATATATATATATATATATATATATATATATATATATATATATATATATATATCTATATATATATATATATATATATATATATATATATATATATATATATATATATATATATATATATATATATATATATATATATATATATATATATGATATATATATATGATATATATATATATATATATATATATATATATATATATATATATATATATATATACATATCTATATATATTTATGCTATATATATATATATATATATATATATATATATATTATATATATATATATATATATATATATATATATATATATATATATATATATATATATATATATATATATATATATATATATATATATATATATATATATATATAAATGAATCCCTATTTCCCTTGATCACGCCATAACTTGAGAACGACTTAACCGATTTCATTCATCTTTTTTTATGTTTTCTAATAATTTGTAGGAGGTTCTTACGGAACGAAAAATTAAGAATATTGCGCAGAAAATTTGGAAAATCTTCTAAACCGCTGGATCAATTTAGATGAAAAATTTTGTGTGTGTTCATGGGGATTCGAGAATGGCTTAGGTTCACAATTCGATCCACTGTGAATGCCCGCGAGTGTTCCTGGACCAAAAAATGTAAGGTAAAGTGATGAAATGTTGTATATGGAATCGAAGAGGGAAGGGGAAGGGAAAGGGGAGTGTTGGGGAATAGATGAAATTTTGTATACAAGTTAATAGGTTCGAAGGGGCGGGGAGAAGGGTAGATAAAATTGACGCCTGTGACTGTAAAAGTTTTTAACGAATAGCTGAGAGAAACCACATTTGAAGAGCAAATGGTAATATTAATTTTTTTAGTTTTTATTTTAAATTTTCAAATATTCTCCAAATTTTTGCGACGATTGGAGATCTTGCACATCAAGTTATAGTTTTTACAATAAAATATGATGAAATTGTTTTATTTATATTGATATATAGCCAAAAACTTCCCTCTATAAATTTCATAACGATCGGTCCAGTAGTTTAAACGACTGTAATTGCATACAGGGAAACACTATTTATTTATTGTATCGTATATGTACAGATAATTACAGTTCCATTACAAAACTATATATTTTTACATATTCATAGTAAGCAATTTTAAACTATCTTTATCTCTATCTTTGAAATAATTTCATGTTTTTGTGTCCAGACGCTGTTCATTAAAAGTAAGCATTTCTGTCTTTGAGACAATTTCAGGTATTTTTGTCCAGACTGTATTTCGACAAAAGCTGGGATGTCACAGAACTCTCTTTCACCCCTATTCGGACCCAAATCAATTTGGTAGGTGTTACAGGAATCTCTTTTAGCCTGCTTCAAATTGTTGATTTATATGTAAACCCATCAAATCATAACCTTGTTTATGTGCAACTTGAATGTATTTTCTTTATAACCACGTAAAAATGTGTATTTATTTGTTAAAATCCGACTAGTTCGGTTTACGCAACAACAACGAATGGCAGATAAAAATAGTCAATAACATCAGAGAATTACCAATTTTATTTTATCTCTCAACATAAATCATACAAGCCAGAAAGGAATCCATCAGCTACGTCCATATAGTAGATGGACATGCAAATAACCTCCCAACCTCAAGTAACTCAAAGCACGTGTCCGGTGAAACTGATCAACCAATACTTGCTCAGATTCAATCTATGATGCAACTCATGCAAGCACAATTTGGTCTATGTAAGTGTAGGCCTTAGGTGGAAATGTACCTTAAAAGGAACAACATTGATATAATGCTAATCTCAGAAACTCATTTAACTGACAGATCATATTTTAAAATTAACGGATATAAAATCGACCATTAAATACTCAACGCGTGACCCTAGGTAGCCGTGATGTCGATCGACACTTCTATTGGAAGTCTGGTACTAACAGCTGCTTATGCTCAAATATTCACACAACTGGGCCGCAGGTTTATAATTGGACGTGACTTTAATTCAAAAAACACATGGTGGGTTTCTAGGCTATACAATCCTAAAGGTAACGCGCTGTTGTCCTGCATTCACTCGATGCATCTCACCACACTGTCATCTGGAAATCCTACCTACTGGCCAACGGATCTTAACAAGGTGCCTGACGTTCTGGACTTTGCGGTGTCCTGCGGTGTAAATCCAAATCTAACCCACTTGCAGAACCATTTTGATCTGCTATCTGATCACTGTGCTGTACTGCTTCAAATTAACTTACCCATAATAATCAAGAAACGAACGACTAGGCTGATGAGGAAAAACTCTAATGTTGCCATATTTAAAGCAAGAATTGAGGAGATACTGAATTCATGATGCAGCAAACTTCTGCACCAAAGCAGTTTCTCACCACACTAGCTCAGAGAGACCCCAAAGAGACAGATATCTGCACTCGGAAGAAGTAACGGAACAGCTGAGAATCAAACGTCGTCTCCGTAGAATTTGGCAGCTTAGTCGAAATCCACGTGATAAGGCTGCTCTTAACCGTGCAGGCAAAGATCTTCTTTACGACCTACGCAACGAAGCTCTATCAGAATATCTTCGAAACGCCGAGCCTAATGGGCTGGAGCACAACCTTTGAAACAACACCAAATACCTTAAGAGGCCAACTAAACGAATTCCACCTATTGTCAATTCAACCGGATCCTGGTGTCGCTCCAATGAAGAGAAAGCACAGTCTTTTCATTCAGAACATTCACATCTTTTACCTTATGCTCAGCCTCGGATGTCATTAACACACAAACATTCATAGAGTCACCCTGCCAAATGGATCTGCCGATACGACCGATACAGGAAGACGAAGTTAAAGTCATTGTGTCTAGTTTGAGAACAACCAAAAGTCCTGGTTACGATGCTATCGATGCAACAAGTATAAAATGTATTCCTCGACATTCAATTTCCTTTCTTACGGCCATCTATAATGGTATCATTAGGCTCCATCACTTCCCTTCACAATGGAAGTGTGCGGAGATCATCATGATTCCCAAACCTGGTAAACCTGAACAGGATCCCGCCTCCTACCGTCCCATCAGCCTACTGGTGATACTGTCCAAGATATTCGAACGATTATTTTTGATCAGATTATTACCAGTGCTGGAAGACGGCAACTTAATCCCTGAGCACCAATTTGGTTTTAGGAGTCAGCATGGAACCCCGGAGCAGTGCCACAGAAGTAGGAAGTACTGTTCTGCAGCTATTCTTGATATTAAACAAGCTTTTGATCGTGTTTGGCATTTAGGCTTGCTTTCAAAGCTTAATATCATGTTACCAGCCCCATTCTACCTGCTGCTAAGGTCCTATTTACGCAGGCGTCCCTCAGGGAAGCGTGTTAGGTCCCATTCTTTATACTCTTTACACTGCAGACATTCCTGTGCTTGAAAGCGAAGACCTCGTAATCGCCACATTCGCAGATGACACAGCGTTTCTAGCTACTTCTACGGATCATGCAGAAGCATCAGCAATCTTGCAATCGCAATTTACAAGTATGAAACCATGGCAGGAGGCTAACCTGGCCAGAGCACATCAAATCTAAAAGAAAACAGCTTTGTCTGAAACTCCGGCAGATGAACTGGTTGCTCGGCTACAGATCTCAACTGAATCTAAGAAGTCCTGCTCTATAAGGCCTTACTCAAACCCATGTGGACTTATGGAATTCAGCTGTGGGGAACAGCCTCAACATCCAACATTGAAATACTACAACGATTTCCAAAATTTATATATTAGATAGATTGTAAATAAAATAAAAAAAAAAAACATAAATCATAATTTAGTTTTGAGTGTTTTCTAAAATAAATCAATATATATATAAAAATGGTGTATGAATGTATGTTCCGATTTTGTGGGTGATCCTGTGAAGATTCGTGGCGATTGGATAAACAACAAATTTTTTGATTTTCCTTCCATTTTTTTTTTTTTGTTTCAATAAGAATGAACATGTGAAAGGATGGGAAGGGGGAAGGAGTGGCAGAGGAAATGGGAGGGCCTCGTACAACGTCGCGGGAACCAACTAGTATATTAATAAAATAAGTAGTTCAGACACACCACAAAAAATATAGGACTTCAAAATGTTCTACTAAATCTGCAAAAAGTTTCATTTACATAGTCCGTAATTTACAATATTTTTGTTATCTACGACAACTTTGCGTGGCATAAAATTTCTCTGTGCAATAAACACTGCTTAGAATGAATATACGAGATTTCTGTGACACCAATGAAATTTCTCTGTGAAATTCAAAACACCACGCGGAATTTGGTGTAGAGATTTCTGTGAGACCCCCGAAGTAGATGCTTTAGTCTTTGACAAATTTGATCATTTCTGATGGACATTGTTCTAAAGGCATGGGCCTTAGGGTATCCGTTATTTACCAATTTGGTTTTAGACTTTGAGCCGCTTCAGTTTTCAGTTTATGACCTAAAAAGAAACAATAGATCCATATAAGCCCTTTATATTGATTTTAAATAGTGCCACAAAGACGATACATTTCCCATTGAAATTACATGGGGTTTTGGTACTTTTTGCAATTAATGTTTTCATTTTTAAGCCAGTTCATTCATGGCTGTGACACCCAATTATTCTTGTAGTAAATCGAACGTTCTACATAAATTCTCTTACAATTTTTTTCAATAAATGCACTTCCTTAAAAGTTATTTAAGGTCAAAATTAAACTGAATATAACTTCTCAATTTTCTTTGTATTTTGACCGAAAAATTATCATTATTTACATTTAAATTTATTGTTTATTGCAGAAAAAATTTCATTGGGTCTATTTTGTATTTTGAGGAAAGTAAAACTTAAAAAATAGCCGAAATGAAATAGTTTCTGCAATAAACATTATAAGCTGTGTGCAAATTAATTGTGTTTATGCTTATTTGTCAAGTTGAATTCACCACTCCTGCATCCTCGATATATGCAATATTTGTTTATCTGATGTACACACTTTTTAATTTGTTATTGGGCCCATGACTTTTATTTGAATTTTAATTAAATATGCGAAATAACCTTCTCTGTCGAATAGTATATCTCCTAACCGAAGAAAACATTTTTTTTTTTTTAAATTGTTTCTCATTTTTTTGTTTTGCTCAATAGGTACACTCTCATTTTCGTTCAAATGGATAATTTTTATTAATGATGATGCAATATATGAGGACCGCAATCTGTTCATAGTTTTGAACTCGGAAAAGGTTACAAATTATGTTTCTGGATGTTGCCAGGGGGTTTCTTGGTCCATTTATTTTTTATACCCCATCCTCTTAAATAGCAAATTAACGGACAGAACAAATGGTTTGGAACCACTTTAGTATTTAAGTTATTATTTAAGTTACAATATACTATTGTTTCTTATGATTAAAGATACTTATAGCTATTCAAATGAAAAAAAAAAAATTAAAAAAAAAATGGGAATAAAAACAATAATTTAGTAAATAGCCGACGCCGATATTTTGAGAAATTAATTTATAGCGAAGTTCATCAGCAGTTAATTTTTTTTTTTTTTTGAGAAAAGGTTTCAAATTCTGGTAACTTTTAGACACTTAGGTATGAATTTGCTAAATGCCTTAGCGCTTTTTATACAAAATCCAACGATGCAGCTTTCGAATCACAACCACTTAGAGAGTGTAATGCTGGTAAAATATGACAAATGCTTTCGCCAAGGGATTGAGCAGCCAAATGACATCCTGAAATGTATTTCTTCTTATGAGAGCCGTCGAGCCATAGACCTAAACAACAAAGACGTGCTAGCATATTCCAGAAATAAATTCCCAGGATGAAAACATCTGTATATTATTATTATTTGGGCAGATTGGATTTTTACTGCGTGAAATATGTGACAAAACATACTTGAATTCCGAATGGTTCGAATTTTAATCAGGTACTTAAAAAAATGAAGAGTCTTGTAATTTGAAACATTTTGTTGGATTATCAAACACTCCACAAATATATAACTCGCAAACTTCTTTTACTTACAGCAGCAGTACTGAGAAATCGAACGAGCTGTAACTTATTTTCAGTGCTTGAAAAGAAATTATTAGAATTAGCTGGAATTTTTGTGTTATCATTTGAAATTATAAAATTTTTAATCGTCCTGCCGCGTGTTTTGCCACACTAATAATTATTTTCAATTTCAAGAGCGAGCTCCGAATTTGGAGATTTCCTGCAAAATTCTTCTGCGTAAAAAATGCACTTGCAGTAATTCAAAATTTCGAAAGATGCAAAAATGTTTGTGTCAAAGCCACGTTCAATAAAGCCACTTGCTTCTGCAGAGGAGGTTGAAATAGAGACATTCTCCTGCTTATGTAATGCTAATTCTCCATGCTTTATATTCTCTTCATTAATGTAAGTTGCATTCAAGTTCGAGAAAAGTCGGTATTATTAATTATTTTCTCACTAATGTCATCTTTTCTCCGAACTGCTGCTCTTTAAATATTTATAAACATTAAATATTTTATCACAAAACAAACATGACATTTCGTTCAGTCTTATATTTGTTTAAATAAAACACTTACATATAACAGAAAAAAAGATATAATATTGCGAGAAAACGAAAAACTAATCTGTTACGCACAAAGAATTATTTTCTACGAGAGCTATGATGCAACGCCGTGAAGAGAGGGGGGCAGGGCGGGTGAAAGGTAAAGGGACCACACACAGCACAGCTGCTGGCAACATGGGTATTTTTTTTTTTTTTTTGGTGTCTCATGTCCTCACATTTTGCATACCCAACTTCCTGCACTAATATATTTGACACAATATTGCTGCATAACGCAGAAGCGTGAACCCTGACAACTTCGGATACAGCGTGTTTAGAAATGTACGAGAAAAACATTCTTCGTATAAACCAAGAGTTGCACTATACTATTTTTTTTATTATATATTTCGTTTCGGAAGGCGACTATTTACGACGTTTAGATTAGCTGTTTCCAGCTTTCTCAATATATCTTCACTGAGTAAATCTTTATATTAATTCTAACGGCTTTGCAGATTTGTTGTCAAAATGATTGCAAAACGATTTCGAAGTTGGACTGGAAATGACATAAGCATCATTCACAAGTAAATGGGGGTCCGCACCGGTCCCCGGCTTGGAGGGGCCAACAAATTTACTATTTTTCTTTTTTTTCTGGTGAAAATTAAATTTGTAGACGTTTGTATGGTTTTAGCGGCCATGCTTTTTTATATATATTTTCCAGCCTTTTTTTCTCTGGCCTTAGAGCGAAATCATTTTTTATACCATTGTTTTTATATTTTTGGTATTTTTTTATTTTATTTACAATCTATAGATAATAAGTAAATTTTATCAACATAATATATGAAATGTTATTATCAGTTTGTCTGAAAGTTTGTAACGTATTGAAGGAGGCATCGTAGACCTCATAAAGTATATATATTCTTGATCAGCTCGACGAGACGAGTCGATCTAGCTATGTCTGTCTGTCTGTATGTTGTTGCGCATTTTTTGGAGACCAATTTTTATGGTATCCAGTTGAAAATTGGCACATACAGTCTTTTTTATTGCAGTTTAATAGTATATCAAGATTGACCAGCCACGCCCACTTATAGGGGCAGCCCCATACAAACCTACTGATTTTATATGAAAAACTTCTTTATTAAAGTCAATATTAGGCTGAAATTCGTTGTGTTGGCTTATGGGACCGCCCACTTATGTGTTTTTTTATGAAAAACTACTTTATTTAAATTAATAATAGCTTGAAATTCGATGTGGCGGCTTTTTATGGACAGCCGCTTTATATACATATACAAATGGGCAAGTCCCTCCCATTTTGTTAATGCAGCTCGATACAAACCCACCGCTCACTTTTATGCATTTGTATGAACAATTTCTTTATTAAAGTTAATATCAGCTTGAATTTGATATGGTGGCTTCCTATAGATGGTAAATTCACATCCATATGCTAATGGGCGTGTTACGCTTACTTTGTGGAGTAGCGCCTAAGCAAACACACCCGACGTTTATGTGGTTCAATATGATTTCAAAATTCGTCTGAATGCCATTTTATTTTTTTACGTTTTTTTTTTTTGTATGGAAGGAAGTTTCCGCTCATCCAAGATTCTATGTGCAAAGTTTAATTAAGATCGCTGCACAAATTAGTGATTGAGTGCATGGCCAGCGATAAGGATAAAAGCGTCCAGGTTTGATCCCAGCATGTCATGCGTGATGTGATTGAAAGGAATTGCACTGTTGAAAAGCTACCACTTTCACTTTCAAACTATACCTAGATTTCGTGCGAGACAGAAAACGTTGCAGGTTATATCAGCTGTCGCAAATGTTGAGTCGGCGGAGAGCTATGTATTATATACATACATATACCTATGCTCATTTTGAAAAAATATATAATATAAAATTATTTTTATTGAATCTAAAAACTTCTATCTTTAATAAAATGTTACTTTACATGATTCTGTTTCTCTCTCTCTCTCTTTCTGTTTACCACATCCATAGTTATTCATATCATTCTCTTACAGATTAACCAGAATGCAATGTTTCACTTCTACCGCGTGTGAACTCACACTCGATTTTTTTTTTTTAATTAAGTTGTGAGAAAAAATATAAAAATCGGTTCTTTAATTTGATTTTTTTAAATAGAACTTATAATCATTACTACCCTAGTTTTGATCCATTGTGAAATTATATCATAATAGGGATATTCTAAGTATTTGGACAACATCTTTGAAATATGTATTGCGAAAAATTGGCAGACTGTGACATGCTCATTACCTTATCTCAGCAATTTGTTTGACTTTATGGCAACGCGATTTATCGCTTATGAGCTCCAAAAAATAAAAAAAATATATAATCAAGAAAATTCAGTGATAATAGAATACTGAATTTATTATCGTCGCTTCACTCATCGCTGAACATCGCGAAATGTGAACGTTGCACACACACGCTTTCCTACATATCCATATACACGTATGAGCTATACATATCATACAATATGTACAGGATATGAGTATGTATATGAGAATGTGATGTGATACTTAGTATTGCATGGAAGGGTGAGATTGGTAAGTGTGCACTTCGAAAGTATTGCCAAATGAATTTAAAAAGGAACTATGCATCGTTAGCATGAATGCATCTGATGTGAGCGCATTAAGATTTGGCGATGAAAGAGGATGGTGTAGCGCGTCAGTGGTTAATCATGATGTGTGAGTTTAAACGTATGTGGGCGTATCTTATCACACAAAATGCCCCTAATTTAAAAATTGTATATCGCAAAATTAGATGATCGACTATATCATACCCTATACATGCTATATATATTTCGTAAATTTGATTTGCCTCCAAATATTACTTTCTACAAACTTTATACCTATATTACAACGTAGTAGGACTGACCATTTTTGAAGCAAATTATGGCATAGTACTATAAAATTAAAATAAATAATTCTTTTTTACGACTCCAGCAAAACGGGTTATTAAATTTGAAATTTGTATTAGTGCAGTACCTAGAGAGTAGGTTAGGTTAGGATGGCCAACATGGGTGAACCCCACATTGTCACTTAGGCCAGCTTAGGCCCCTTGTGATACCATATATGTTTCCTACTTCTACCGCAGCTCCTCTGAGAACCACTTTGTGTCAGTGTCAAGAACGTAAAAATCTGTTTGATTTCTTTTTTCGAAATCTCAGTTAGGTTATCCAGGAACGCCAATCTCAATTTCCCTCTATATTTTGGTGACCAGGCACCCAGATGAGATGTATGACGTAGTGTTCGGCAATCTCGTTAAACGATTTACGGCACTCCGTTGTGGCTTTGGTGTTTGATCTGAAGGAGTTTAGCGCTTTCAGGGCAGCTTGACTGTCCGAGAAGATTAACACATTTTCTTGTGTGTGTGAGTATAGCTAAAATCTCCGCCTGATAAACTCTACAATGATCGGGCAGTCTAAACGATTCTTTAATCCCCAGATCTGGTGAAAATACATTTTCCCTGTAGTGCGGAAGGTTGTCCCATTGTTGTCTGGTCGGTATTATGACGTCATACTTTATACCGAAGTTAGTGTTTGGTATACAGTATTGATGTTTGATTGTATATTTCCTTGTAATTGTAATATCCTCGAGTGTCCGAAGGCTGTAACTATTGCCCTCTCTCTCGCAATGGATCAAGTGGGATCAAGTTGAGCATTACGTTTAGTGCGTCCGTCAGTGTGGTACGTAATGCTCCACTAATACATAGTTCTGCACTTCTTTGCACCTTATGCATTTGTTTAAGCGTAGAGGCCTTTTCTATTGCCAGCCACCATACACATACTCCGTAGAGCAAAATGGGCCTAACTACTGCCGTATATAGCCAGTGGACGATAGATGGAGAGGAACCCCACCTTCTTCCGATGTCTTTTTTACATATTTGCATTCTTTACTTACTATCCAAGATCACTCCTAGATATTTAGCGCATTCGCTCATAGTGAGGCTAATGTTGTTAAGTTTGGGTAAAGTCAGTTCGGAATCTTATATTTCCTTGAGAAAAGCACAAGTTCTGTTTTTGTCGGGCTCACACCCAGCCCATTTCGAAAGAACCGCCAGGGCGGATTCCATTTGGTTACATTGTGTTTGTTGGAATTTTCCTCTTATTAACACCACTACGTCATCCGCGTACGCTATTACATTGTAGCCAGCTACCTCCATGAGTTTTAGCAGCTGGTTCACCACTATCGCCCCCAGTGGCGTTCCTCTACTGACAAATCTTCTGACCGGTGCCTTTCCTAGTTGCGAATTTACAGCTCTGCTGGTTAGCATACTGTGAATAAGAACCACCAGAGACGCATCGACCCCAACATCCGTCAGAGCCCTTGTGATAGCGACTGGGAGAATGTTATTAAAGGCACCCTCTATATCTAAGAATGAAGCTAGGGCGAATTCCTTGTGTACCAGGAAATGCAAGGCTGTTTCCGTTGATTTACCTTTACTATATGCATGCTGAGAGTTGTAAAGAAGCGAGGGATTAACTGTGCTGCTTATATGAGCGTCTAAGTGTCTCTCTAAAGTTTTTAATAGAAAGGAAGCTAGACTGATTGGCCTAAAGTGCTTGGGTTCGGCGTGAGAAGCTTTACTTGCCTTTTTATAAAAACTACTTTGACTTCCTTCCACTTTGATGGAATATGATTATGGCTGAGACAAATTTTAAAAATTATGTCCAACCAAGGTAAAATATATTCCTTCGTAATTTGAAGTTGAGCTGGGAAGATACCATCCAGGCCCGGGGATTTAAAGGGCTGGAATGTATCAATAGCCCACAATATTTTTTTCCTACTTATTATCTTTGATGTGAGCACGAGAGAGCCTTCTTCCCCCTGCATTTCTACATTGATTTGATATTAAAAAGCTATTATTGAATCAGGTTTTCTATTATCGACCAGGTTTTCTAGTTGTTCCACATTTCTTGGTTCATAATATGGTTCAGGTCTTAGAGTTCTTTTCAATGTTTTTGTATACATTTCCCAGTTGTCTCTTTAATATTAATACTTCTTTTAAGTTTTTGGCGACTTTTGCGACAGACAGTATAATATATATCTGTGGTCAGCAAAGGAGTGTTCATCCAAAACTTTCCGATATCAGTGTGACCTCCTTACGATTTTTAGTAATAAAAGTATTACCTTTATTACATATATATATATAGGTTAGTGGGTAGTATATAATCATACAATAACTCACCTCGTTCATTGGTATTGGTACTTCCCCATTGTGTGTGGTGGGCATTCGCATCACCTCCTAGGATGATGTTATGGTTTTTACTCCTGCTTTCTCTGACCAATTCTTGCATCTGTGTCGGAGGTACAGGTCCTGGGTCATCGTGGGCCAGATAGAATGAGGCCATTAAATAGCGTGTGCTATCTCAAGGCTGATCGTTGTTAGATCTCCGCTACTAAATTTTGGGAGTAAAAAGGTGTTAAGATGCGACTTCGTATAATGTAGGGTAAACATATTATTTGTAAAGAGGCCACATATCCGTTCTCCATGAATCCATGGTTCCTGGATAATGGACCTTTTGTGAGGTGAAGTATGAGTACAGCTGATGCTGCTTTACAATTTTTTTTTAAACTTATAATTATTTATTGTATCTTCTCGCTAGAGACTAACAATAATATTAAAACTCTTAATACTAAGCACTTAAGCTAAGCCTTTGTTCAGAGGTTTATATAGTTTCTAGGTCCCTTAAAACTAATTGCGCTGAAAGCGAGCTATATCATTTTTTACAAATGGGATATTGAGATCACTGTGAATATTCTCATTTCGAATATACCAGTGTCATCGGCGAACGTTGAAAGTGTGAGTCTGCTATCAGTTGGTATATCCGACATGTACAGGACATATAATGTTGGTCCGAGTACGCTGCCTTGGGGTACGCCAGCGTTTATTTTTGATTCTTGTGTGATAAAATTATTTTGCCGTACTGCAAATTCCCTATTGCTGATATAGGAACCGAGTACTTTATGTGTATTTTGAGGTAGCAGCAGTTTTATTTTGTACTTTAGTCCCTCGAGCCATACGCGGTCAATCGCTTGAGCAACATCAATAAAAATTGAAGAACAGTATTCACGGTGTTCAAACGCAGTCCGAATCTCTGAAGTGATACGGTTTACTTGCTAAATAGTGCCGTGGTTTACACGGAACCCAAATTGATGTGAGGGAATAGCTTCGCTTATGTGTTGTTTGATTCGAGAGAGAAAAATCTTTTCGAAGAGTTTAGATAGGCAAGAAAGTAAACTTATGGGTCTGTACGATGCCGCTTGAGTTTTATCTTTTCCAGCTTTCGGTATCACTACAATAATCGACTTCTGAAAGTGACCATATTTGAGTATACCATTGAAAAGTACTAAAATATACATTACTGCTGGAGTAGGGACTTCAATGATCATTTAGTAATTAGGTCATGACCTGCTGCCTTTTTTGGGTTGAGATG